>WSFP011394599.1:0-27520 GCA_009831015.1 Picea engelmannii
GCTTCTTTGAGCTGCTTCAACATGTGTAGCTTCTTTGTTGTATCCAAGACCTGATTTATCATTTGGTGATCTTTGACTATCCAAGATCTCATTCAAGATTGTTGAGCTATTCAAGAATTTATTTGACTTCTCTAATTTCTTTCTAAGATCAACAACTTCAACTTCCAACTTATGACATGACTCTTCCTTTTCATTTACTTGATTCTTTAGTAATTCCTCTATCCTTTTGGCTTCTTCAATTTGGGTCTTGAGATGGACATTAACTTCAAGAATTTTTCTAATCTCATCATCTACCTTCTTATTTTCTTCTATTTCATTCTTTAGTCTTTTGATCTCTTCTTACTTTTCTTCTAATAGAGTCTTTTTACTTTCTTCTTGTTCCTTGAGCATTTCATTTAACTTCAAGATGTGCCTTTTATTCTTCTTAAGAAACTTTTTAATGTTATAATAAAGATAGCTATATTCTATGTAACAATGGTCATAGTTGCATTCAGATAGACCCCATTCAAATTTCCTTTTAAGTTTCGATAGTTCTTCTTCTACCTTTTCCATGGGATAACCATTATCTAACTCTACACATACTATCTCTAGATTTTCTTCTTCACTTGTAGAGAAATATTCAACATCATCACATTTTGAAATATTGCAATCGAGGGTTTTTGGAGATTCTTTACCTTCATTGATCTTGATGGAATTGTCTTCAAGGTCTTCCTTTTTGCCAACATCATCACATTTAGAATCATTGAAAATAGAGGATTTTGGAGATTCTTTACCTTCATTGTTCTTGATGGAGTTGTCTTTTGTGTCTTCCTTCTTGCTTTGGTATGTCTTCTCTAGCTTTAGCCATAGATCCTTGGCAGAAGTGCATTGTCCCATGCTCTATTTGATAGAAATTGAGAGTCCACTAAGAATGGTCTTGAGAGCCAATGCATCATTCTTCTTCTCTTCCCTTTGAGCTGCAAACTTTGACTTGTTCTTCAAAGGAACTGATCCACCAATAGCTTCCTTCCAAATACCCGCTCCTATTTCCTTCAAGTTCACTTTCATTTCTATTATCCACGTAGAATAATTTTCCTCATCAAGGATTGTAACTTCATCATCCATTTGTGTGTCCATGGATCTCCTCCAAGATTGTTAAGGCTTATAGTGAAGGTCCGCTCTGATTCCAATTGTTGGACAAACCGACCACACTTAGAGGGGGGGGGGTGAATGAGTGTGGGGCTCTTTTTAAAATTTCCCTTCACAAAATGCCTTAGTTAGCAATCACCATTTACTCATTACTTATTGATGTCATTTATAACCAGTTAAATGTGAACATACATCAACAACATATATCATCAATAAGTCATCATCACAAGGAACAAAAAGAACACAAGATGTATGTACAATTTTGGTTTTATTACGGACTACAATCCTTGGGTTATCAACAACAACTGAATAGAGTTACAACTCCACAAGAGAACCATCTCTACAATGAAAGACTCAACTTACACAACTCAACACCAATTGAGAAGAGGAATCAATCCTCAACAGATACCAATCTGTCAATAGGTACACGACCTGTTAGTAGTGCAACACGCATATGTACACTCCCTATTAGTAGTACAACTCGCATATGTACACAGCTTGTCTGTACTACAACCTGCGTGTGACTTCTGAACAACTAGGGTTTTCTCTCCATGAAAACTAAGATCCTATGCAACCTTCAATCACATTCACTTCTGTCTTTCACTAACCAATCTGAATCATAACTAGTCTCAACACATCCATACTCTCCAACAACTTACTCATGATCCTCAACCATACAGTATGAATGCTTCTCAAACATAAGTAACCAATATACTATGGCAACCATATCATTTCTGAAACATAAGAGTGCTTCTCACTCTATCAATCAATCAACATAACCATATCACAATATCCATAACAAGAATGCCTCAAGCATTCACCATACAATAAGAAAGAGTATCCATCAAGACAACTATGTAACCATTCCAGAGTTTCTATGGAAGATCTAAGCCCATGGAATGTAGATCTGGAGCTTACTTCAGACTTCAAGAACTTGGCATCAACTCACACTCAAGTCTTCATGACTTCATCCAACTATACGTTCTCTTCCTTTCTTAAGCCCACGTGTGTACGCACTCTGGCTCACTGCAGCCCACGTATGTACGCTCTCTGGCCCACTGCTACTCGCGTACTCCTTCAGAAACTAGGGTTTCAAAACTTCCAAAAATTTTGTCGTCAAGATCTCAGACTTATGAAAACTTTGATGCGTCCATGAGATCCTCCAGCCACACTCTCTCTCAGATTAGATCTTCAAGATATTCTCAAGAGCTATTTTCACAAGAGACCCTTGCCTCTTATTTATACTTTTCAAGTAGCTTCCTTAGAAGTCTCTTCTAGGTCACTTTTTCCACATAGCCACTTTCTCCACATAGTCACTTATGTCCAACTTTGCCCAAATTTCCACTTGTCCATATATCCAATAGCCACTTGACTACTTAACTCATTTTCCTCTTTTTAGGGTGAACCACTTTCCATAATTAGAAAGTTCTCCATTTACTTTATTATTTAAATAATCTTCCTTGACTTTGTCACTTCACTTTATTATTTAATTAATCCTCCTTCTTTGCAAGCACTTTGACCTTTTGGGGCTTCAAGCCAACATATGAGGGTCCTCCAACTTCGTAAGGTCATAACTCTCAAACCGCGAGGAGTTATGTGACGTTCCACATACCACCAAAAATGGCTCAACAAGAACTATCAATCTAGGATAGTTTCAATGACAAATTTACTGATCTTCATCTCATTATTCCATAATTAAGTATGGGTTCTCTAACCATACTTCTTAGGATAACTCAATTGCAAAGCATCTTCCCATGAGGGATTTCACCATAAGGGGACCACTTTGGAGTTCATCCATTTTCACTCCTTATCAAGAAAATAATGAGTCATCTTTACATCAATCCAACTATGCATTATATATCAATGAAACCACATCGATCCATCTTCATCTATGCATCATGCATCAATGGAAAATCATTGATCTATCTTCATCTATGCATGACATCATATGACTATGATTTTATTTGAAATCAATCCATTCTCATCAAGGACAATGCATATTACATCAATATGCTATGACAAGACATTGTTCCTTTGACATCAATCAATTAATCCTTTGGCATCAATCAATCCGTTGACATCAATCATTTGACATCAATGACAACATGATCCAACATAATATGCTATTACATCACATGTATGCATTCAAAATCCAACTAGATTTTATAATTATTATAGGCCTCCGGCGTTTACCACACCTAGTGGTGTCTTATTTCCATTAATGCATTCAAATTATGAAATAATGTAATTTTATAGAATAAACTTTGGCTAGGGAAATTCTTACCTAAATTCCCCTTCAACAATTATGCAATATAAATACATAGAATTCATTCTTGCATAGCTGCCATTAAATAAATTTAATGCTACCTAGCTAGCTTTTATTAGTAGGAGCTTCCTTCATATGGATGTCTTCCATATGTAGAAACCTTATCAAAAACACTTGCAACCATGCAATAATAATTTATTTCTTGGCACAAAAATCGTCATTAGCAACTTCGATAATTGTATATATAAAAATAGACTACTTCTAGTTATCATCATGTTATATAGATATTAAAAAATCTACATTCATTACAACATATATATATGCACTAATATTGCATCACTAGCATTCTCATAAATGCATATGCATTCCATTTTCCTGTACTATGTATGACCGTCCAACAAGCCATAGAATAATTTCTGCTACATTAATTACAACAACCAATTTCTCCATGTACCACTTTTCCTTGTTGTTCTTGGCTATCTCAAGTCTTATTGAGTTCTTGTATCCTTTTGTACTCTTGCTGAAATAATTGTACATGCTTGGTTCTGTCTTGAGTAATTTTCCAATCTAATCACTCATGGCTACTTTTTCATTTCCATCCAAATACTATGTTGATCCAGGTGGATATTGGTGGCCACCCACCTATTCCAACTGGCTAAAAACAGTCTTCTGAAAATTTACTATTTTTAGTAGTTTTTCGGTTCCTAAACTTCCAATGCCATTTTGAGGGCCTAAATGAAGGTTTTTTTAGATCAAGCACCTCAGTCAAGGATAAAGGCTCTAATTGAGCCCCCAAAATGGATCTCCTTGACGATACCTTTCCAACGAGCTATCACATGCCCCAAATGAAGATCGTATGCCAAAGTTACACCCCCGGGAAGTTGATACACCAAACTACCCAAAACGGGGTCCACAAAACTACTGGCTTTTCATCTTTCGGGGTTAGGGTTTTGGATTTTATTTATGTTAAAAAGGTCTTTAGAGCCTCATTGTAATAATCATCTTCTTGTGAATGTGAGTAGCCATCACATATCTTCTCAGAGATAAGCTGCCACCAGTCTAGCGAGTCTTTCACTCTGTATTTCTACAGTTTTGTACATTTCTCTCATTAATAGAGATTGTGTATTACTGTATCTTTGTGTTTATGGTTGCATCTCTGATATATTTCTGTTATATTATTGGATATTCAATATATCTCTGTACATTTATTTATTATATCTCCACTCTCATTTCGTGCTGAAAATAATCTGGATCAGTGGTATCAGAGCAGGCTGCTCTTGATCATTTTTCAGTGCATGTCCCCGACGAGGTCCGAGTATAAAAAGTTGGGTCTCGAGATTGTCTCTATTGAGGAAAATTTCTCTCGCATGCCCAAGAAACCCTCCATGGCGGAAGAAAAAAAGAAGACATAGGAGACAATTCTATTAATCTATTGCTTGAGAAAGTTCTCACGAGATAGAGGGACAGAATGATGGAGAATTTTTCCCACATCCTTCAAATCCTTTAGATAACAACATACGAGTCTTCATAAAGATACCACTTTGGAGGCACCTTTCCCTTTAAGGTACAATTTAATTTTTATATTCCCGTATTTGAAGGACAGATAGATGCGGATGCCCTAGAAAAATGGTTAAATTTGCTAGAAGGTTATTTCTCTGTTCACAATTTTTCCGACAAGGAAAATATCACCTTCTCACTCCTTAAGGCTCTTTTCCATGTCAAACATTGGTGGGAAATGTACTGGGAGCAAATTTCCGCAGAGGAGTATGGAATATATGGGGCCGAGCCCACTTGGTATTTTTTTTTGGATGCGGTCAAGGAATAATATTACCCTGTTGGTAACTATGATGATCAGTACATGAGATGGAACACCCTGTTTCAAGAGAGGGGCCAAGCAGTGTCAGAGTTCACCAAAACCTTTCATACCTTGCACACCAAGCTGGGTATCAAAGATTCTGAGCGGAATTTGGTTCTGAAATACCGTGGGGCTCTACACAGAAACATCCAAACTGAAATGGAGTTTCTGGACATCTTATCACTGGGAGCTTCCTATTGATATGCTGTCAAAATCGAGTAGAAATTTAGGCACAAAATAAACGGGAGTTTGGGTTTGCAAATCCGCAACATCCAAAGTATGATAAAGACGACCCTAACAAACAAACTCCTGAAAACCAATCCAAGCCACAAGAAAATAAGGGTCACGAGAATACGAAGAAGGATACTAGAAAGTGGTGTGATTTCCACAAAATCCCCTGGCACAACACCGATGAATTTCACTCAAAACAGTCATTAGTGGTCGATATCAAAGACGAGATGAACCTTGATTCATAATCTAATTCATAAAATACTGGTAGAAGACAGATCATCGATGCAAACCCCACTGCTACTGTCGTGACCATAACAATTCAACCAGAAGAACCAACAGATCCCGAGGAGGAGGAGATCCTCTTTCATTCACAGATGTGGTTGAAGGAGACCCCATTAAATTTCATTGTTGATAGTGGAAGCCAAAAGAACCTCATATCAACATAGGTCGTCAAATAGTTGGGATTGTCGACAACACCACACCCGCATCCATATAATATCGGGTGGCTTCGCCAGGAACGAGATCTTCATGTCATCCAACAGTGTCGATTGTCAATGATCATACGACATCCATCCCTTCAAGGATGAGGTATTATGTGATGTTTCCCCACTAGATGTCTATGATGTTATTTTGGGCCAGCCATATATGTGGAAGCGCCATGTTATTTATGATTCTCGACCCTATAGTTTCATTGTTACTCTGGGGTGTTATCTCTATAGGATACCAAAGGTAGTTCCAACTATTGTCCCACCTAAACAATACTGCAAGGTAGTATCTCATACTACAAAATTCATCTTCTTCACAGTCTGTTCAAAAGGTGAACAAAAGAACACCGCAATCATTGCAACCTCAGTCCAAGCACCTTCTATCCAATAGAAGCAGGTCAAAAATACTGAAGAAAATAACAAGGATTCCTTCCACACATAGTCATCTCATGTATCCAGAATGGTTCAAAAGGTCCAACCCTTCCAGCCACTGGTTTGTGACAGCCTTCAACAAGGTAAGCAATGCAACTTCTCCAGCAAGGCAAGCAACTCATCAAGATGCAGATTCAACAAATGCTTTTCCTTGTCCCCTGGGAACTCAACGCAATGGAGACCATTGCTTCATAAGGAGGGAGGATTGATCCAGGTGGATATCAGTGGCCACCCACCTATTCCAACTGGCTCAAAACAATCTTATGGAAGTTTACTATTTTTAGCAGTTTTTCAGTTCCTAAACTTCTCGGGCCATTTTGAGGGCCTAAATGAAGGTTTTTCGAGATCGATCACCTCAATGAAAGATAAAATCATTTTATTGAGCCCCCAAAATGGATCTCCTTGAAGATACATTTCCAACGAGCTATCGTGTGCCCCAAACAGAGATCGTATGCCAAAGTTACGCCCATAGGAAGTTGATACACTAAACTACCCAAAACAGGGTCCACAAAACTGTTGGATTTTCATCTTCCGGGGTTAGGGTTTTGCATTTTATTTATGTTAAAAAGGTCTTTAGATCCTCATTGTAATACTCATCTTCTTTCAAATGTGAGTAGCCTTCACATCTCTTGTCAGAGATAATCTGCCGCCATTCTAGCGAGTCTTTCACTCTGTATTTCTACAGTTTTGTACATTTCGCTCATTAATAAAAATTGTGTATTACTGTATCTTTGTGTTTATGGTTGCATCACTGATATATTTTTGTTATATTATTACATATCCAAGATATCTCTGTACATTTCTTTATTATATCTCCGCTCTCATTTCATGCTGAAAATATTCCAGATCATATGCTGATATTAAATTTCAACATTCCTCAATTTATGGATCCCTTTGACCCTACACCACATGAGAAAATTACATAACCACTCATTCTCTCTTATTGAACTTATATCTTCAACATTCATTTACTTTTCTGGACCAAAATTATTTTCAACTTGCTCTCTCTGAACACTTCAACACTTGTAGTTTATTGGACCATCATTTTCTCTATTCCTAACTCATTTGGTTTCAACTTGACTTGCATAGTCAATTTTTAGCAAATTGCAATGATACAAATGTATTCTTTTCTTATCTTCCTAGATATTAACTAGAGGTAGTTAGCACAAATTTTTCTTGTCATCATAAATTCTAGTGATACTTCCAATCTCTTGGAATATCAACAATAACTATTTTCCACTTGATATGGGTTCTTTTAGGTACTCTCTCCTCTGCATACCAATTCAACATATAACCATTTTCTTCCTTATGGTTCTTTATTGATTTCGTTTCATAAAATCGTCTCCATGCTTGAATCCCTTTGGATTGACATCCCAATCTACTTTGGGAATGCACTAAACAACTTCATAAAGTACCATCATTCTCTTTATATGCATCAACAATCTCTTTTTTACTGTCATCACAATACCTTATGTGTTGCTATAGACCTCAAATAATTAGGCATCCATCTAGTGGCACCTTATTCTTTTCTCTCCACCTATTGTTCATGGATTTACTCACTTCTGGGATTCACTTAATTTATGGGATTCCTTTCCTACAATTCTGATTACATCCCCCTAAATCTAATCTACACATAAAACATTTCTTATGCATCTGCTGACACTTATTTAGTATGTACAAACCTTCATTTATTCACTCCTAAAATTCTGTCATCCAACCATACTTCCACTACACTAATCTGACAACAATCATGGAGGTGTTATCTCCAAAATGTAGGACCAATCCTTGGAGATATTACCTCTTATTTCCATGTATACACTCTGTCTTTCTTTATCATAAGACTATCATCTTGACATATAATATTTTTAGAACAATTCTTCTCACAATGTACTACTTTATCTATATATGGACACTCTTCATAGTGAATGGATCTTCACTATTTAATACAATAAATATTTCACTCTTTTGCCTTGATTCCACTGAGTGCTTTGATTTTCATAAGTGAATTGGTTGTAGTGGTATTCTAAGCCTTCACGGTTGTACTGATATTCATGTCTCAACATTCTTCCTTTTTGTTTCTTGATCATCCCGTGAGGCATCTTGACATAACACTCTTTCCTTGAGTATCTTTTCTCATCTTTAACCAAGGTTCAAATCCTTTTACCCAGTATTTAACCACCTTTAATGAACCTATCCTTTGCATCTCCATTTGTACCCATTGTACATGCATTATCATAAATTTTAGATGGGTTTTTCTTACTTAACCTCCTACAATTGGCATGCATAATTGTCAGTTGGAATTTCTTTTCCAGATCAGATTTCCTTTGGAATTATTTTATATTACTCTCTGAATATTGACATATTCGGTTGGTAGCTCCAGCAAGCAATCATTCCACATCTGGTATGCCCATTGGAATCTATAATTCTTCCTCAAACAAGAATTTTATTAGGGGTTTCCCATGTTGCTCATTGAACAAATAGTTGATCGAACGACTTCTTAAAGAAACCAAATGTTCATCTTGAAGATTTGTCTCTATTATTATATCTCTTATCTATAGGCATTCCCTTCATTTGATCTATTCTATTTATAATAATAACAATTGAGAGAAATGCATACAACCACATCTGATAATTAAAACTTATAATATACAACTCTGTGACATATGCATACTTTTCTCCTTCTAAGATCACTAGAACTATCCTTGTAACTTCATGGAAATTAAACTGTTCAAATAAAAATTATGGGCGTGTAACTGGAATTCACTGTCCCATACCTTTCCAATGACTACTCTCTTTCTCAATTTTGGATTATGAGTAGAAAATTAAAGTCATTTGATTATTGCCCCAAAACCCCTTCAAACAGGTGCAATTTTCTTAATTGTGCTTATGCACCCTTTTACATGTTCCTTAGGAAATTCAACAAGAAATCAATGGTGTTCCCTCATTATCATATTCTAGTCATTATTTCCAAGTTTCATCCTCTTCTAAGCTCCAGGCTGCTAGAGACAACTTGTTGAAGTTTCATGCCAATTAATATTTTTGGCCCTGAATGCTACAGGTACCTTATATGTCCTCTTATACATTTTTGTGTGCCCAAAATTCTAATTTAGATCCATGGCTATATTCTATGTCTCAAATGATTTCTGTATACTTCTCATGTTCCCTAATATGATTCCAAAGTAGGAAGTTATGGCCCTCGAAAATTAACTAGGTCTTAAAATTTACCCTCCACTGTTTGGGTTGTAAATCCTTCATACTAACTCTGTTTGATGAATGGTTTACACTGTTAGAAATATATATTAGAGATATATTATTTGAGATGCATACATTTTCTATCTTGTAAGGACATATGGTTTCCAATTTGACTCCTCAAAAATTTCGTTTAGGCCTCCGGAAATGGCCTACAAGTTAGAGACCCGAAAATAACTGAAATTTTCTGGAAATTTTCATTAATTTTTAATCATTTCTAATAATTTTAAATAAAAAAATGATAAATGGGATGATAGCATGGAATCCTAGTCCACCTATCACCCCTTCAAGGATTCCATGTCAGATCTCGACCACTCTTGACCTTTCCCTGTCAATTCCCTCTACCTTCCTTTACCTCCTCCTTTATTTCTTGACACACACATAACTATATTTTTCGCCCCCTACAAGTCTTGGTTTCTGACATGACACCATATAATTAAGTCAAAGGGATGGGAATTCCCCATCCCACACCCATTTACCATGCGTGTGTGAATTTACACTTTGATTTGATTCGATGACGGAGGTTTGTGGGGTGTCGACGGTGATCGATGACCCACGTCGCATTGCGGGTCCCCAACCTACCTATCGTTAACATAGTGGGGAGGGGCCACAAAACCTAACCAAGGTTTCGGTCAGGGATGACATGTCACACATCCATGCATTGTGACCCCCCCACCCTGGGTTAGTCTAACCCCACTCAACCCCCCCTGCAATAAGGTTTCATGGTCTGGCTCACGGTTCCTCCAAGCGGGAAACTCTACCACACAAACTCTACTTCGACTGCCACTGAGGTGCTAGGTCACCTTCCACTTCTACCATCATGCCATCGTATACCTGCCACCATGGAAGTACATGTCACCACAATGCCATGTCATCTAACACATGACTCCCACGTCATGCTGATGTCAGCGTATAGAAAAAGTCCCAAACTTTTCCAATTATGCCCAAAATTCCCAATTCCCAATTATATTTTATCAACCACCATTGGAGATCCACGTATAGTTAAATATGACCAATTCTAGACATGTTTATACCAAATTAACATTTTCACACAAAATCCGACCCTTGTGTTGTTGAATTTCTCCATCATTCCTCCACCGAAATTGGGAATTTTTCTCATTGTCGCCCAATTGCACCAAGGAACACTGCAATCTATAATTAAAACAATTATTTTTATGAAAATGCTCAGATTTAGATTCAAATTGGGGAATTTTAATCCTTGTCCAAATTTCTTAAATTCTCGGTGAGTCTAATTGTGTAAATTGGGGTTTTTTCCCAATTTCACCTAACCAGTTCCAATTACATTGTGGTTGTACTGTAATTCTAAGAATTTAACCAATTTTCACCCCAATAAACACCAATTTGACCACTACAACAACTATTTTCTTGTGTGCATGGTTGGTTGACATTCCTGGGTACGAGTTTCCTAAAATTCGTTCACGAATTGGGAAATTTTACAAATTCCGACACACTTGCACTGTGATTTTGAAATTCAGCCATCTATAGACCCAAACTGGTTCAGACTGTAATTGAAATTTGGGGATTTCCAATCCTTGACTAGATCCCCTCAAAATGCTCGTGAAATTCCCACAATTTCACTAGAATAGTTTCAGAAAACAAGTTGTAGACCTCCATTTCCAAAATTTCATCAAACAATTTGCCTATATATTCTATATATTTCACTTTTTAACATCCCCATCTCCTTCCTAGGCAATTCCACATCCAAATTTGCACTTCTGATACCAATAATTTCCCATAAATGTAACGACAGAAAATCATAATTCATAACACAACATTTACACAAACACATAGAGACACTTATCTTTTGTGAATTAAACACAAACTGCATGAAAACCTTCCATGTTCCTCCTAGCTATAGACCACACTTCTCATAATCTCAACAGTGGGTCACCCACGAGCTGGGGATAAACTCTACCAGGGAAAAGGGAATCCTAATCCATTCTAAGGTCTGATAATCAACATAATTGTTCATTCCAAGGTTCCCAACTGCTGCAACTAGCCTAAAGTATATCATTCAACACATGCATATCCCACCCTAGGAAGTGTGCCCCTTTTCTACTCAATAGTCCTTCATCTTCCCCACTTCCCTTTCAGGGCTTCAACAACATGCTATACATGAAGTCTTAGAGCCCTGTAGCTATTTCCCAATGCACCAGGGAACAATGTTTAGCAGTTTCTCAACTAGAGAAAACTACCCACGGGCTTGACAACCCGCCTCTTCATCAACATACGATCTTGGAAACCTGATTCTTCAGCAACATATGGGTATGAAAACTCGCTTCTTCATCAAAAAAAATACCAGGTACAGTTACGGGAATGGAAACAATAGTGTACCGAGGATGATAGAAGAGAATGATCGAATAATCATCCTCCAATGATGAGATTGATGATGGGGAAATGTACTAAATCCGCCAATATATTTGTGTGTTCCCTTTATGGCACCTTTCACTTGAGGAGCTCCCTTGTCCCCACTTTATAAACTTAGGATATAGAAAGTTATATCCATACTTTAACCTTTTAGGAATATTAATGTAATATTCCTTTGGGATTAAACCCCCTTAGCTTAGCCATTTTCCTAGACTCTTATCCCCCTTGCCCTTTCTAGTGGAGTTTATCCCCCCATACTCTTTTGTTGGGTCGGTCTGCAACAATGATGTATTTTATTAATAATATTAGTATGATTACAAATTACAATATAGGCACGCTGGCCTTTTAGCAGTCTAGGTTCCTCGGCCTAATAGTCACATAGGCACTCTGGCATAAAACATATTTACAAAGGAACTTTGGCCCAACTTATCTTAGCTCACCATCCTATATGTAGATTACAAATGGGCTCAACCTATGGTATTACAAGGATCACTTGGTTCTATCTCCAACTTCAGCACTCAAGCCCCATATCTTAAATGAGTTGCATTCATCTTCTCTCGCTGGTCACTCAGGATTCCAAAAGACATATGCTCGTTCTTTTCATTCTTTTTTCTAGGATGGAATGAAGAAGGACATACTTACGTTTGTCACTGAATGTGATATTTTCCAACTTAACAAAGGTGAAACTGTCAATACCCCAGGAGATTTACAATCGTTACCCATTCCAACTTCTATTTGGACTGACATCTCCATGGAATTTATAGTGGGCCTTCCAAAAGTGGGTAACAAGTCAGTCATTATGGTTGTGGTAAATCCCCTCTCCAAGTATGCAATTTTTTTTGCCTTACCACACCCTTTTATGCCATCTATGGTAGCACAATTTTTCATTGATCATATTTTCAAACAACATGGAATGCCAACATCCATTGTGTCTGATCGTGACGCTACTTTCACCAGTACATTTTGGCAAGAATTGTTTAAACTATAAGGCATGCAATTGAACATGAGCACAACATACCACCCCCAAATGGATGGCCAAGCAGAATTCATGAATAAATGTTTGGAAACCTACTTGCATTCCTTTTCTCCAGACAAGCCACATCAATGGGTGTAATGGCTACCCTTGGAAGAATGGTGGTATAACACTTCCTATAACACATCAACCAAAATGACACCATATGAAACAATGTATGGCCAATAACCACCTATAGTAACTTCCTATCTTCCAGGCACATCAAAGGTCTAGGATATTGATAATTTATTGCAAGGTAGATAAGCTACCCTTGTAGCTCTGAAGGATAACCTCCACATGGCCCAAAATTGTATGAAGCAACGGGATGACCAACAACGTTCTAAATGGGTTTTATAAGAAGGTGATTAGGTGTTTCTCAGACTCCAACCTTACAAGAAAAAATCACTCAAATCCCATGGCCACCACAAGTTTCCACCCAAATTTTATGGCCCTTATCATATTATCAAACGTGTTGGTCCAGTTGCCTAAAAATTAGCACTTCCAGCTGTCTCCAAAATACATCCGGTGTTCCATGTTTCCTATTTGAAGAAAGTGACGGGTCAAAATGGCATGGTTCAAGTCATCCTTCCTGAATTATATGAATACAGATCCATTTCGATGCAAACCAAATCATTCCTCAATGTGCATGAGCATCACTTGCGTGGTTGAACTATAAAAGAAGTGATGATCAAGTGGAAGGATACGTCTCCAGATGATGCAACTTGGGAACCAACTGCCATACTTCAATAGTTTCTGCATCTTCATCCATGAGGACAAGGCTTCTTTTGTAGGGGGAGGGCATGTTAGGGTACAACCCTAACCCCTCTTAGTGGGTCATTAGTTGGCATGATATATTTTCCATGTAATAAAGGTCAACATTAGTTAATAAGGCATACTAAATAAATGTGATCAAGTCAATGTAAGAAGACCTAATAGAAGCTTCCACTTCTAGAAAGATATTCCTCTAGAATGTCCTTTAGAATATAGAATTAGTATAAATAAGAGTAGGAGGTATGAGAAAGTTTGTCTTGAGTATTATTTTAAGAGATCTCTACTCATTCTGGAGGTTTCCCCCTCGAAGAGGCAAGTGAACACAACTTTCTTGGTGATATCAATATTTTTTTTTTCTCTCTAATGAATGTTCTTTCTATTCTTGGGCTATATTTTGCTTGTGGTGTTATCTGTTTTAGGTTAATAAAATTACACCATGATTACAGTGCATATGTAATCCAACTATCTATCTACAACATTCATATGCATATACATGCATTTAGGTTAATAGGCCTATACATTTTCTTGTTACAAACATGAGCTCATAAACGGGCTCATATGTTCATGTCATTTCACCTCTTTTATGAGGACTATCATTAGATCAAAGACTCCTTTTCCTTTACTTAACTAGGTTATTTCACCAACAAGTTTCATTTATTACAGATCAAGTAACTAACCTTACAATTTTTCCCATCAGTTATCTAAACATGAAAAAATGTACATACAAGGATCAATCTTTATCTAAAAAATAATCATAAGTTCTAGAGCTCCAACCGCCCATACTTACAAGAAACATTACAATCATTAGTTAATTCATTCTTTGAACTTAAGAAACCCTTAAATAGGATTCTACCATTTCATCCATTCACATCATCCATTTATTCTTATCAATATATTCTCACTCTTGTAGGAGTAGCTTTCAATCCTTCAAGCCACAACAAAGCTCTTATGTTGCAAGAAATCCCCAAAACAAGATTTCAATCTATAGTCCTTTTTCTCAAGGCACATACATAGATAGTAAAATTTTTTTAACACGGATAAATATTTTTGATAGGTTAATCTTAGCCTTGATATACCACTTTGTAGGGCACCCTACCCCGTAACCTCTCTTAGGAAAATTTCCTTGGAAACCACCTTTCCTCATTTCCACCAAAATCCAATTATGGATTCATAATCTTGTTCTACTTGTCAAGATATTTCCAACGAATTTCACCATGATGCTTAAAACCGAGATCTGGATCAAAAGTTATAGCCTCTTAAAGTTTCTGAGCCTTCATTGGCCAAGATTACCACACCACCACGTGGCACCCACGTGGCTCCCCATCACCTCTATCCTCTGACGTGGTAGTGACAAGTCAAAACACGTCACCTTCTAGTGTTGACATGGTTGTTGGCATGGGCATTGATGTATCATCAACCACCTAGCTCACTAGGCCCTTGGCTTATGGGCCCTCGAACATACCTTACTCTTTCAATTTATAACCATCCTTCAATACCTGATGTTCGGGGATATCATCCTATTGTCCCATTGGCCCACCGGGGTATTGGGATATCGGTCCCCCAGTAAAAAAATATTTACCACTTTGTAACTCCAATGCCCGATTCGGTGTCCTAGCTGACACCTCAGACATGTGGCACTTCCACGACCTGCCACCTAGCATGAAATGTGGCACTCATAATGTATCATGAACCACTACCTCAAAATTCCAAATCACCTTGACATGTGGCACAATCACCACTTGACACATGGACCTCCCACTTGGACTGCTACATCCATACACATCATCATGGAGCACCAGGGCTCGTCCAAATAAGTAATGACACATGTCCACTTCCTAATGCCTTGATTTACTCACTCGATGTCACTATCACATGCTCTCCCCTGCATACGAGTCAATGAGGGAAACTGGAATCTTACGATGGAAATTTTCCCCATTGGGGTACTGGGCCACTGAGCCATCGTACCCTTAGATGTTCGCACCAACAACCTACACCTACAATCTCCTAATCTATGGTACCTAGAACCATATCCAACCCGAAACTCTTCCACCATAGGCCTGTTTGTATATCATGGCATCAAGACACTGACTTCCTAAAGAAACCATGCAAATAAAACTCCTTGATGGTCTGAGGTCTGATTAAATTATTATGATAGAGATAAACGGTGGAGGTATGTCCACCCTAATATGCACGATTCTAAGATTAAGAATGTCCATCCAAATGTATCTCACTTGATAGAGGTCCCACCAGACTTGTTGACCAGCTACGAGATGACATGTGTTATCCTCCGACACATTGGTTTCCACCTTGGCATGTCACGTCACCATGTCATTTCCCTCTCATTCGCAAGTAAGGGGTTTGAATCCCCCCGTAGGAGCCTTACCCACCATGTATCGTTTTATCTCGAGGTCACAAGGTTTTCCACACAGGACCTCCCAGTACTTCGGGGATCTAATAACCCGATTAACCTGTACCTTCCCATCAACTCCCAAAAATCTGATAAGATCAGATGATTATCATCTAGTCTCCCTATCGATCTAATGGTTAACATATTCCTTGAGATTAAATAACAGTTTTCAATGGTTAAATAGTCCTTCCTAGGACGAATGAGATCAACTCCCACTCAAATATTGACAGTTGTTTTTCCTCTCTAGTTTTACGCAGGGGTTCGAATGGTTAAGGTACATTTTGGGAATTATCCACCCCACAACCTTCCACTGCATCTTCTTTCATGGGATTTCAACCTTTCCCACAACTTTAACCTGATCACAACTTTGTGAATCAATTTATTACCTGTTTTAGAAGGGATTATAGTATTGTTCAGACATTTTTTTTCTTCCATTTTTCCCTCTCACATTCTATTTTCCTCACTTCTTTATTCCTTTTCTTTTCCCCCTTCTATACCTTCCCATTTTTCCCATTTTCTTTTATCCCTTCTTTTTTTCTTTTTTGGGCTACTATACTTAGCCATATTTCAGTTCGTGGGTTCGTGGGTTTTCATTTCCATCCACTTACTCATGCACAAGTCCGATTCAACACTTATACTTTTTCTTCGAATTTGCGGGTTCGCTGGCTCAAACATTTGCTCTCCTTTTTCCGTGACCCTCACTTTTCACTTGAATTTCTGTGATCTACATTTCAACCATAACTTAACCTTTAGCCTTGTCATGGGTGTCGGGCTCCAAAGTATTCCATTTTTTCATGCATGCGAGTCTGACCGACTGTTCCTCTACACTTAGTATTTTTTTGGTCATCTCTACAACCATAGGTTGGTGGGTTGGCGGGTTCACAGAAATCTTATATTGAAATTATCTCACACTCGTCCCCGCCATTACTTTTCTTTTACCAATATGCATTAAGTACTGTTTAAATTCTAACAACTGTTTTGCAGGCCCCAAAAATATCTTCATTAATGGCGAAAGGCTCGAGGAATTTTTCATTAAATTCTCATTTAATCTTCATTTGCCAAGGGATTAAAATATCATTATAATTTCGAAAAGGTTTATTTGAGACCATTATCCAGCTGAATAAAATAGTTCTGTCAACTTAATGGAATCATCAAATTGACAACAATTCTGTGGTGACACTCTGAATATTTTTGGCCGTGAGGATCAAAACTTCCAGTGGTCGAGAGCATACTGGTATTATTCCTCCCCTCCTACTGCACAGAAAGACATGAATGTAATTTGGACATATGGAATTCCCATGTTGGTTGTGCTCCATAGGTTTTCGATTGTAAGGAAATTGTTTGATGGTGTGTGGACAAGTATGTACCGCATCAAAGAATCATACAACTCCAGGGATATTCTCCAATTTCTCTTTCACCTTAAGTATTTCACAAGATGTTAAAGCTACCAGAGCCGAGTCTTACTTTCAAAGGTGAAGATTGTAGAGAATTATTGAAGAAACATAATAATGGGCTTGATCTCCTTCCAGAGTATTTGGAGAATCATGCATTTGTCCCAGTAGACATAACTAGAATCCAGGTTGAATCTCTAAAGAATGCATATCGATAAATTGAATGGATATTCACCAGAGTAACAGGTCAATAGAACACTGCTTCAATATCTCGGATGATTTAATATATTCTGTATTTTACAGTCCAAGAACATGCTATTTTTGATTGGCGAAAGCTCATTTCTATCGAAATTTCTTCCCAATTTTCACATTACAAAAAAGATATAAAATTATTTATGGCCTCTTATTTGATATTTTCTATCGTGCACTATTGCCAATTCCCAAATTTGATCATCAGTAAAAGGATAAATTTTGAAGCAGATCTCATTACCTTTTGGTATCAAGCATTATGGAGGCATAAAACCCCTCTATTTTTCTATGAAGTGTATAATGATTTTGTTTCAGTCTTCAAAAAACTTTTGTTGGGCGAAAAATCTCCCAGGATATCTGTTGAAGCTACTAAATTTTTAGAGAAAAGGGGGACAATAGAGAAAACATATAATCATAATATCATAAGGATATTTTGCTCAAAATAAAATCCTTCTTTCCTTCTATATTATGTACCTGATAAATTATTTATTACAAAAGTAGCGAGGCAATATAATTTCTGGTTTCACTTTTTCCATGAAAAAAGGAAAAAGCAGTTTATTCCCCCGCCATGGAATATTTGAGAGCTTTGCTTGAGAAATATAAATAAAATCGATGAATTTGCAAATCATTTTAACAATGTGAGTTTAAAGTATGCGGAAAATATCAAAGGTTTTGATCCAAACAAAATATTTGTTGGACATATGCTATTAGTAGGGTTCAATAACTCTTTCATTAAAATTGTCTTAAGCGAAGAAGAATAAGTCAACAACCAAAGCGCTCCTGTACATAACTCTGGATATTTAGAAACATTACCTAGCAATAATCATATTTACAAGAAAAAAGGAAAAAGTCCCAGTAAATGAAGTTCTCAATCTCCAGTTGTCACTCTTAAGAATGCTACCTCCAAGAGCAGTGCTACAACAACCCATTCAATTAAAAATATTTTCAACACTAGTTCCAGTGGAGGGGGAGACAAGAATCCCCCATCTAGAAAAATTTTAAGTTCACACAAGTTGCCCATGAGAAAGAAGAGAAAAGCTCTAGTGCAAGAGGAAGAAAATAATCTTATAGAAAATGATATCCAAAGCTTTTCCTTGGAAGATATGGAACTAGAAGCAGACATCGAAAAAATGTTTCTTGCAATAGACCAACAGGAACGTATTTCTCAACCATATTTTGTACTGGAAGTTATTGGGAATAAAAACTTTAGTGAAGAATAATCCTTCACTTTTCAGAGCATTGTTTTTTACAGAGAATCTAAAAAGATGATTGTGGAAAGAATTGACCAGAAAAATAAAAAAGGAAATGACCACTCAGAGGTCGACCTCAAGCATATGCAACCGTCCCAGATTTCCAAAGTTCATAAGGAAACTGGGGACACACTTGATGAATCTATTGATGGTTTATAGGCTGAGAATGCCAACTTAAAGGAAAATACCAAAGAATTGGAGACTTCCTTGATGCCTCTTCCCATCTTGGCTAGTCCTTTGACAATGCTTAAACCAACTACACCTGGTATCAAGTTAAAGGGATCATCAAGTTTTCTTACAACGGTTTTAAATTATGTTGAGAAAAATATTCAAAAGAGAATGTCATTGATAATAGAGGCTTGGGATGTATCTAAAAATATTGTTTCTTTTGGTTCAACAACACATGCATTTCATGAATATCTCCAAGTTGATTTTAAGAATGAAGAAGGATTTTACACATATGTTGTTTTACCATTTGGGGTAAAAGTTTCAAAAATGAAAAAATTAAAGAGGAGAGAATAAGATCTTCCTTCTCCTAGTTGGATCAAACAATTGAATTCTTGTTGGAAAGAAAAGATCAAGAATTTGAGAAACATTTTTCAAGCATGCAATGAAGCTATAGTGAAAAGAGAAGAATTATTTAGAAGACTCACATAAATAGATTTAGTAGGAAGAACTGGTGAGGTGAAAGATCCTAAATTAATCTTCAATTCAATTTTTATGACAAGGAAACAATTTGATGAACACGTGGAGATACTAAAGGGATTATCGATTGAGAAATTTAATGGCATAATTGAATATGGTGAAGAAGAGATAAATAATTGGCTTATCGATTATTCTATGAAAAATCAAGATATTGAGGAATCGATCCATAATATTTCTCATGACTTATGATATTTAGAAGGTGAATTGTTTAATATCAAAATTAGGCACGAGATAAATGTTGTGCCAATGAAGAATTACATTGAGGATTGGTTTAAGAGGGAAATTGATAATTTAAATAAAGAGGGCCACGAAACAAAAGTTGAGACAGTTCGTGTAACTATCAATGAGGAAAATAAAAGGACAACAACAATAAAGTGAGAAAGAGGAGATACCATTATAGTAAGTTTATACTGATCAAATTTTGATTTCCTTATCAGTTTTTCCGCTTCTTTGATTAGAAAGGTTTAACCAAAATCTGATAATTTCCTTTTGTCTTCCTTCTAGGTCTTTCTACTTTGCCTTCACCCACCTTCTTCTCTCCACAATCTATTTCCTATTTATATTTCCTTTTATGGTCCATGGGAGCCCTAATCCTAGTCGTCTGGACAAACACAATTTAATTTCAAAGTATTGTAATAGACTTGAATTTTTTTTCATAAATCCCAAGAGAGCTAAGAGAAATCCCAAGAAAGGCATGAAGAACCATGAGAAGAACCACGAAGAGAACCTCATGAAGAAAGACAAGGAGGCGGAGGAGGTGGTGGAAGAAATCAAGAGGGGTGAAGATTTGGAAACCGAAGAAGAATAATATATTCCCCCCTCGATCTTCTATGTAAGAAACACGACCTTCCTGTTCTTCCTAAGGGTACTCTGAAAGCGTTTTCCGTAGAAAAAACAATTGATGCCAAAAGAAACCTTGATTTGTTCCTAGATGTTTGTGATTTTCATTGTGTTGAACATGTTGATGTGATGGTAAGGTTGTTTCTTCAAACCTTATTGGGTCGAGATTATAAATGGTATGCGACATTACCCACTAGATCAATTGGTTCATTCAATGATCTTGAAGCCATGTTTATGACTATGTTCGTTCCCCGAGTCATGTATCATACTCTTCTCACCAATTTCACCCATATTGGTTTAAAGAAGAATGAGAGAATACGAGATTTCAATATTAGATTCAATAAAAATCCGAATAAGATTACAGAAGATAAAAGGACGAATGATCCAGTGATACTTGGTTGTTATAAAAATGCCATGCCACCAAATGTAAAGTTTGCTATTAGAAAATACCAAATGGATACCCTGGAGGAAGCAATGACTAAAGCCATGGAGATGGAAGAAATCATGATTCAAACAGGTGTTGACCCTGATATCATCTTGGGAAAAGTACAGAGGCAACTGGGAAGTCTGAATATATATGATCAAGGAGCCTCTAGTTCAAGAAAAAATGAAGAGAAAAATTCATGGCCATTTCAAAATCAAGCCACTGAAGGAGTTTTTTTTAAGGGAACCATACCAGATGTGAAAGTAGACCCAGTTGTAGCACAAAAAACTAAGCAAAGGATTGAGATTGCACAAATGAATATAACCATTATGAAAATGAAAAATGAAATAACCAAATTGAGAAGGGGTGATAATTCTATAGAAAACCCAAGAATGTTGGTCCAAGAACAAAGAAGGAACCTTCACAAAGAAAAAAGAGTGAGGTTTGAAAATACTGATAATCAACAAAGACAAAGGGTCCCCAAGAAACCAGTTCCAAATGAAGTTTTTCTTGATGAGATATGTGATGAACAAATAGCTGGGCAAGAAAATGATTATTTACAGGAGGAAAATTTTGAAACTGTACAAATGGACGGATGCGATATGTCCATGTATATATTTGAATAAGTTGACAATGATCCTAATTCAAAAGATATTTTTTCCCAAACATGGGCATTTGTAAATAAATCCAAAAATAAAGATGATTCTGAAAAGGAAAAAGAAAAAAATAAAGATAAAGATAAAGAAAAGGGGAATGGGAAAGAGGCCAATAAAAATGCGATAAGTAATACTGGAACCAAAAAACAATATCTGATATCAAACCCTCCCCAGATTAAATATAATGTTGTAGAGGATTTGAGTAAGCTGAGGATTACTCTTCCCTTCATGGAAGTGGTGAAGATCCCTCAACAGAGGGAAAATATTCTGAGATTGTTGGATGACCCATTTGGAAGAATGGAGGCCATTGTCATAAGTCCAAAGCAAAGCCAAAACACAACAACAATCAAGTTGAGAGGTAAAGTCCCACCTTTCTATATTTCAATTGAGAATCATGATGTTGCACTCCACAACTTTTTAGTTTACACTGACGCGACAAATAATATTATTCCATTAGTGGTCATGGAGGCGCTAGGTATGAGCTGCACCAAGTATTATGAAACAGGTGAAATCATTTAAGAAATTGACTCTAGGCAGGTGATAGCTTATTGAGAGATCAAGTATTTTTATGCCGGGATCACTGTTGCTCCTCATATTATTATTGTTTTCAATATTTTAATGGTAGATCTTCCTCCTACATATGGAGTTGTCATAGGAACAGATTGGTCATCTATGATCGGAGGCTACATAATGAATGATGGAAGCTACATGATGTTTCCAGATAAAGATAGAACAATGATGAAGGTTCCTCGTGAACCCAAAAAATCATTTTCCTTCAAAAAGAAGAATAATGAGCTAGTCGAAGATTATATAGATGTTGGGATTGCAAACTATGCTATCCTAGACATGGAGCAAATTGAGGACATGGAGAATCAATAAAATTATTTTAAGGGTTACTGGAGGATGTCATTTGATGGAGCCTTCTCAAGTTCAAGGAGTGGAGTTGGAATTGTCCTTATAAACCCAGAAACAATTGTGCATCCACATGCTATCAGACTTGAATTTGCATGCACCAATAATGAGGAAAAATATGAGGCTTTGATTCAAGGAATAATCCTCGCACAAGAAATGAAGATAGAACATTTGATTGTGACCGGCGACTCTGAGTTGGTAATAAATCAAGTTACCCAGAGATACACAATTAAGAAAAAAGACTCAAATTATATTTCAAAAGAGTTAATGAGTTGATGGAATATTTTATCTCTTTCAACATTTATTTCATCCCAAGGGATAAACATAAGAAGGCATATTCACTATCGAACCCAAATGATGTTCAGAGAAAAACATCTTTTCAAGTAAAAAGAATATTTTGACCTTTTGTACTTGACAATGAGGAGTACTTACAAGTGTTTGAGAATGATGAAGAACTAGAAAATTTCTTGGTAAATGATGATGAATACAAGGATAATCACATCGTTGTTGTTCCAAAGAATTATATTCAGTCAGAGTCCCTTTTTACAAGAGACGATCATGATAAGAATCTCCTGGAAGAAGTATCGCTCCGAAAAGTCCAAGAAACAAGAAAGATTAATATTGGAATTGATATTTCCCCAAAACATGTCAACTTGGGAGTTGATTTCACAACTGATGAAGTTGATCAATATGTCACACTTTTTAAAGAACACCTTGATGTGTTCTCATGGAGTTATGATGATTTGAAGGAATATGATAAAACAATATTTCAACACATTATTCCTTTGAGAGAAGGAGCAAAGCTTGTCAAACATAAGATAAGGATGATGAACCCCAAATTAAAGCCACTGGTAAAGGTTGAATTGGATAAATTAAATAAAGTTGGAATAATATACACCATCAGACATTCTTACTGGCTTTCAAATACGGTGGTTGTAAGAAAAAATACTAGCGAGATTCAAATGTGTGTAGATTTTAGAGACCTTAATAAATCAAGTGTAAAGGATAATTATCCTTTGCCTAACATGGAATTTATCCTCCAACAAGTCACGAGATCAACTTTCATGTCCATGTTAGATGGTGTTTTTGGGTATAATCAAGTCCTTGTTGCTGAGGAAGACAGAGCAAATACAACTTTCATAACACCTTGGGAGACATATGCATATTCTCGGATTCCCTTTGGTTTAAGGAATTATGGAGCTACCTTTTAAAGGGATATGGATCATGCTTTTTAGGGTTTAATAGGAAAATTCATGGTTGATTACCAAGATGATTTAATGGTACGCTAAAAAACTAGGAGTGATCACATTCATCACTTGAGGAAAGTTTTTAATATATGTAGATTATATGGTGTTTATTTAAATCCAAAAATGTGTTTATTTGCTGTAACTGAAGGCAAGTTATTGGGCCATATTGTGTGCAAAGAAGGAATATATATTGATCCCGAGAGAGTTAAATATATAAATGAACTCAACCGTCCATCATCCAAGAAGGGAGTCCAGTCATTTTCGGAAAAATCAACTTTGTATGAGTATTTGTCCCTGACTATGCAAGTAATGTGAAGCTGATCAATTCATTGTTGAAAAAGGATCAAAGGTTTGAATGGAACTCAGATACACATGAATATTTTAGTAATATAAAAAAGGAAATCACTACAGCCCCAATCCTCATTAGCCTATATTTCCAAAGAGACTTCATCATTTATTCATTTAGAACAGAAACTGTCGGGGCGTCTGTTCTTACTCAAAGAAATGCCAAGGGTGAAGAATTGCCAATTAGTTTAATGAGAAATACCCTTAATGATTATGAATTAATATATTCAAAGTTGGAGAAACAATCCCTATCTCTTGTAAAAGCAGTGGTGCACTTTCAGACTTACATATTAAATTCTCATGTCATTGCATATGTTCCATACTCTCTTGTGAAGATGCTTTTAAATCAACAATTGAGAGAAGGAAATGGGCAAATTGGTTGGAAAATATTCAAGAGTATGACATTGAAATTAATCCTTTAAAAGCAGTCAAAGGACAAGGTCTGTGTAACTGCATTGCGAATGGTGATTCTTTAGATGGAGTAATTTGGATTTCATTTGGAGAACCTATGGCTGTTTCAGAGTGGTATATAGATATTATATTTTACTTAAGGTCCAGACAATGTCCAGTCACCATGAATCCAAAGGAGTGAAGAACATTGAAAATGAAGTCAAATCAGGATGTACTGATTGCTGATGTATTATTCAGAAGGAACCATGATGGAATATTTTTGAGGTGCGTCGATGAAAAGAGAGCTCAAGAATTGATGAAAGAATTCCATGAATTTCATTGGAAAAATAAATCCAAAATCAAGTAAAGGGAACATATAAATTTTCACAGATACAAATTATTTTACGAAGTGGCCAAAAGAAGTAGAATTAAAAAGGGATGATTCTGAAGAGTTGATTAAGTTTCTCAAAGATAATATTTTGTCAAGGTTTGATGTCCCAGAAAAATTCATTACTGACAATGGTTCAATTTTCATTGGGTCAAAATTTACAGAATTTTGTGGAGAATATGACATCGTCATGGGCCAGTCATAAAACAATTATCCACAAGGGAATGGTCTTGCATAATCCACCAATAAGACACTCATTCAGATATTGAATAAAAATATTGATAAGAACCAAAATAATTGGCATTTGAAATTTATAGATTCTATATGGGTGAGCATAATGACTCTGAAAGACAATACTGGGATGCCTCCATATATGTTGGTTTATGGGAAAGAAGAAAAAATTCCAATCAACCTCAAGTTAAATGCCTTGAATTGTGTAGTTAATACAGAGGATGCAGAATATAGTACACCTATGCAAAACACAATGAATCAATTATTAAAATTGGAGGAAGAACGAAGTGAAGCTTTGTATAGAACTTCTCAGAGACAACAAAGTATCAAAAAACATTTTGATCAGAGCACAACCATAATTTTTTTTCAAAAGGGTGAATTGGTGTTGCTCTGAAACAAAGCTAAGGAGAAATCATCGATGCACACAAAATTTGAAGTACTCTAGATTGGACCATATATCATTGAAAATGTTCTGGGTTTTAGTGCATATATGCTCAAAGACATGAAGGGGAAAATGTGAATGCTTCCTGTTAATGGGAAACATTTGAAAAACAATTTCTCATGAAATTTTCTCATCTCCCTTTACATAGTTTTCTATTTATTTTGTACATTCTTACTATTTGACTCCATAGCCAAAAGGATAGAAACATATGGTCATGAAGATTTTGGATTCTTGACAACCCAGGGTTATTATCCCATAGTTGGAGCCAATTGTTGAGACCTTTTCTTGCTTCCATTTTTCCCTCTCACATTATATTTTCCTCACTTATTTATTCCTTTTCTTTTCCCCCTTCTTTAAATTCTCCTTTTTCCCATTTTCTTTTATCCCTTATTTTTTCCCTTTATGGGCTACTATACTTAGCCATATTTCAGTTCGTAGGTTCACGAGTTTTCATTTCCAACCACTTACTCATGCACAAGTTTGTTTCAACACTTATACTTTTTCTTCAAATTCACAGGTTCACGTGCTCAAACATTTGCTCTCCTTTTTCCATGACCCTCACTTTGCACTTCAACTTCCATGATATACATTTCAACCATCACTTAACCTTTAGCCTTGTCATGGCTACCGGTCTCCAAAGTGTTCCATTTTTTCATGCATGCGAGTTTGACTGACCATTCCTCTACACTTGGTATTTTTTTGGTCATCTTTTCAACTGTGGGTTGGCGAGTTCCCTGGTTGGCGGGTTCACAAAAATCCTATATTGAAATTCTCTCACACCCATCCCCACCATTACTTTTCTTTTCCCAATACACATTAAGTATTTTTAAAATGCTAACAACTATTGTGTAGGCCCCAAAAAGATCATCATTAATGGCGAAAGGCTCGAGGAAGTTTTCATTAAATTATCATTTAATCTTCATTTGCCAAGGGATTAAAATATCATTATCTTTCCGAAAAGGTTTATTTGAGACCATTATCTAGATGAAGAAAATAGTTCCGTCAACTTAATGGAAACATCAACTCGAAAACAGTTTAGTGGTGAAAATTTGAATATTTTTTGCCGCGAGGATCAAAACTTCTAGTGGTCTAGAGCATACTAGTATTATTCCTCCCCTCCCATTGCACAAAAAGACAAGAATGTAATTTGGACATTTGGAATTGCTCGTGCTGGTTGTGTCCCAAAGGTTTTCGTTTGTAAGGAATTTGTTGGATGGTGTGTGGACAAGTATGTACCGAATCAAAGAATCATATAGCTCCAGGGACATTCTCCAATTTCTCTTTCACCTCAAGTCTTTCACAAGATGTTAAAGCTATCAGAGATGACTCTTACTTTCAAATGTGAAGATTGTAGATAGTTCTTGAAGAAACATAATAATGGGCTTGATCTCCTTCTAGAGTATTTGGAGAATCTTGCATCTGTCCCAGTAGACATAATTGAGAAACATTGTTCAAGCATGCAATGAAGCTATAGTGAAAAGAGAAGAATTATTCAGAAGACTCACATAAATAGATTTAGCAGGAAGCACTGGTGAGGTGCAAGATCCTAAATTAATCTTCAATTCAATGTTTATGACAAGGTTGCAATTTGATGGACACGTGGAGATACTAAAGGGATTATCGACTGATAAATTTAATGGAATAATTGAATATGGTGAAGAAGAGATAGATAATTGGCTTATCGATTATTCTATGAAAAATCAAGATATTGAGGAATCGATCCACAATATTTCTCATGACTTAAGAGATTTAGAAGGTGAATTGTTTAATATAAAAAATAGGCATGAGATAAATGTTGTGCCAATGAATAATTACATTGAGGATTG
>ML856625.1:0-12963 GCA_009831015.1 Picea engelmannii
ATATAATGTCATTGTGAATAATGATTGATTGTCCATACATATTGTAATATACAAATACCAAAGGCATTAGTCTACCTCTAAGCATACAATGCATTAATTTAATTATTTAAAGTGGTTCTAATGTCTATGTCTAAGTCTTATAGGATGATAAGACCAATAGACTACCCATAGAAATTGGAGAAATCGATCCATTTCTTTTAAAGTCACACAACATTGACCTTAACAATCTACTAGATTGTATGATAAATAAATTTAATCTTGAATCCTCGTATTAATTCATGGCGTCACCCTTTAAGTAGATCATTTTCCTCTGTATAAAAAAAATTCTAAAACAAAGGTGACACTGGCTAAAATTACAACCCAATCTTCTCAACAATTGAATATATTGAAACTTAAATATTTAGATCATATTCATACCAATTCGACTAAAATATACAAGTCAATGTAAACAATGTTAGTATTCGATACTTGTGTATTATATTTCCTCTAGCTATAGGTAAGACAATATGTGCATAATAGAGTTAAGATAGATTATAATGGCTTTATGCCCACGCACACAAATATCCAAAATTAACCTATATAAATACAATCCTAAGGTAATTGGTGTTCTATTTCATACAATTGAAATAATAAAAAGATTTAAATAAATCACAAATTCATTTAAATAATTTAGTCTAGAATAATCAAAAAGATATTAATATAGTGTTTCTATATCATCATTAAACTTAAATTATATAATTCATATTATTATCTATCATATCATACCAAACCATGACTTGTTTCACATAATACAATAGTGTATAAGTATCATTATCATATCATACCAAACCATGACTTGTTTCACATAATAACATAATACAATAGTGTATAAGTATCATTATTGTTGTAGTGAAAAATGTAGTTTTTTTCATTGTTTAAACTTATAATCAAAATCAAACAATTTAATTTATAATGATTATAAAATATAGTTATAAATTTAACGAGAATTTAATTTCAAAATGAGAAATCTAGTTTCCCAAACCTAATGTTTTTTAGTCAAAACAATGGATATCAACTTTCACTTTAAACATTGGTGTTATTGGTAAACCTTTCTTTGGTGGGGTGGTTAAATTTGTGAATTGTTTGAGATCGTGGCCCTAACAACCGATACTATGGTGTAAAATTTACCTTTGAATCGAAAAATGATGCTTCCAATAACACCACTTTTATTTTTTAAGTTATGATTATAGCTTAATTGAAAATGTGACTCTGACAACTTGTACCATCAAAAATATAAAACTTAAAATCAACTTCTAAATCAACTAAAAAATTAATTGTTAATTAATTTTTATTTTTATTTTATTTTACATTAAAATATGAAAAAATTATAAAAAAATAACTTTTTTATGAAGAAGTTTATAAATAAATAAATAAAATAAAATAACATCATTTGCAAAACAAATCAAAACAACTTGCATAATGCAAATGAAAATAAAAAATGAAAACAACAAAACTAATTTTTTTTTTTTTAATCTTTAAAAAACACATTTTTTATTAAAAATAAAAACACACTAAATTTAAAAAAAATTAAAAAATTAAAATTAATCAAAATTAAAATAAAAAACAAATTTAATTGATTTTAAAAAAATAACATTAAAACTAAATAATTAAAAGAAAATTAAAAATAACAAACAAACCAAATAAAAAAACAATTAAAAAAATAAAAAGTACTAATTAAAAAAAATAATTAAAGATAGAATAATTAAATAAAGCCAAGATAGAAATGAAAAGGGGATGAATCTAATAATCGCCCTTCCACCTTACCTACCTTCCTATGCACATGAAATTGTTGCTTGTCTCTTCTCCAGTTTTCACTCATATGTGCAAGTGCACATATAATTACTCATTTAAAATTATAAAATAATGAATTTTACTCACTCAATTTTCACAATTGTTATTTTTACTCCTAGGTGTTCCCTTGATCCTCTCATGAATTTCTATTATAGTAGTGCACAAAGAGTTATTTAACTTTGACTTAACCATTTACTAGTTCACTTAACTTTTCCTATGCCCACCTTTCTTATCTCACAATTCAATTTGAATTTGAATTTTAAATCCTATTTCTTCTCCATAATTTAAGAGTGCACTAGTAATTAATTACTAATTAATAATTAACTTAATTTAATTTCATGTACACTCTCTTAACTATATACATCTTTTACTGCTTTATTTATCTAGATCTTTTTCATATTATGAGATACTAATTAATTCATGTATATTTATTTAGGCTAACAAGATTTTAATTAAATCTCTATTTTCTAATATAATGTTTACTATAAGATTATTTTATGCTGAAATGAAATCTATGTTGTAGTAATTCTCTTTTTACACTTTTCAATTTAAAATTTTTATGCACTATCAAATTACCAGTTTATATGTGATACCAAAGGTGTCATGTATCACATGTTTTTCAAGAACTACCTTCTTGTATTTCCAAGGGTGTTATGATTCCTATGCTCTTCAAGTACTCAACTTTTTTGGATGGTAAAATGACGCAACTATTGAAACATTGTTAACTCATATTTGTTTCAATTTGTTAAGAAACTAATGGTTATTTAGGAATAAAGTCTTTACCTTATTACACATCCATCAACTATTACTTGTGATTCATTATATCTGTAGCCTACCCTAACGATAATGTGAAATCTAAGAGTAAATGTGTCCCTAACTTTTCAACCCGGGCCACAAAAGGAGTGCTAGTAGGTGGAACCAAGGACGGTGTTCCACCTCTCCTAATGGTACACAATATGACTCCCTACAACCCCATTACTAATGTATGAATCGATCAACAAACATGTTCCATGTGCTTGCACAAACTACAATCAATGCATCGATAATTTTCAATATCCAAATCAAAATATAACATATACAAATAATGCTTATTATTTCTTGACGCATTATGGAATCCGATAACTTGTTGATGCAATCCTACATCAATGCACCCATGTGGTTTCCTACCACACTAAGTAAACCTTCAATGACGTCTGTAAATTAATGTGTGTATATTTTCATTTAGAATCATTCAAATCACAAAGATCAAAATCATCAATTATGCCATATTAATGCACAATTAATTCATCTAAGATATCGTATAATCTTATAAATAAAACATTCAATCATCATCATTTAAAACTCAATCATATGACAAAATTTCATTTTTCATCATCATATTATCGTTCAAATAATTGAGCCATTTGTAAACAAATGCCATCAAGTAATAGACTCTAGTCTACCATAATAATCAATAGAATGTTGAACTATAATATAAGTATATTTTCCTACAATCCCAAGCCCTATTTTATAGTTTTTGTGGCCCATACCACTTGTCCAAACCATGCAAAATCATATTTCACTAAATTACTTATTAACTTAATATTCACCCACCCACATGTCACTCATATGCACAAGTGCACATGTAATTACTTGTTTACAGTTATAAAGTAATGAATTTTACTCACCCAACTCCCACATTTTGTATTTTTACTTTTACAAGTTTTTTTATTCTTCTCATGATTTTATATCTTGATGGTACACATGGAGTTACTTGTCTTAGTTATTTATTAGTTCATGTTAACTTCTACCAAGCCCACTTTTCATTTCCCACAATTCAATTTGAATTTCAATTATTGTTCCTATTTCTTCTCATTAGTTTAAGGGTGTGCTAATAATTATTTTTTACTAATTGATAATTAATTAAATTTCAGTTTGTGCACATTCTCTTAACTATATACATCATTCTCAGTATTTTAAATCAACAAGATATTTCTTCATATTATGAAATATTACGTTAAGTAACTTTTCTAGAAAAAAACTGTGTACAATGGTTTTGAAACGTCCAACATTTCGAGTGGACACTCCACCCACCCATCATTAGGGACAATAGAAGCTTATATGTTGGAAAAAAGTGTTGTGTGGCTTGGATTTAAGGAGGAAAGAGAGGCAAGTGACCATTGAATAATAAAGAGAAAGGAAAAATATATATCCATTGAGATTAGGTTCAAATAATAAAGAATATGAATAACAAAATATATTAAAAATAAAAAATAATTTGTGGAGTAAAATATATTAGAAATTAATAGTTGTTGATATTAGGTAATGAAAAGGAAATAAAAGGGGATAAGAAGTTCAAGGGTAAAATCAAACGAGAGATTGGGCAAAGTAAATACGAGATAAAAAAAATTAAAAAGAGGAAAAAACTATTAGGGGGATAACTAATAGTAATAAATGGATTTAATTAAAAATAATAAAGAGATTAGGGAGATATACGATTATTTTATTAATATAAGATACTTAAATATGTTAAATACAAAAATGGAAGATTTAATAAAGAAGATGAAACAGGTGAAAGGAAGGGATAACTTGACGCTAGGAGAAAGATGAAACATGATTGAAATAAGGAGGCGACTAGTCATGAGAAGCACAATTATCAACGTGATGAATGGTAGGCTTCCAAGATTGGCTAAGTTTGTAGCCATCTTCACAATTAATGTTTTATGATTTCAAGAGATTCCTGAATAAGGAAAGAGGATTAATGATGGGTGTACTATTCACTTGAAATGTTGAACGTTTCAAAACATCATACACAGTTTTTAAAAAAAACTTGCTCAACATTATGACTAACTCTGGAAACTTACACTCTCCGATATGAAATATTAGTTAATATATGTATAAATATTTAAGCTAACAATATTTTAATTAAATATCTCTTTTTTAAATCTAATTTATACTCTATATTTGTTTTCTTATAAGATGAAATACATGTTATAACAATTATATATTGACACTATCTAATTTAACTTTCCAATTCTTTATCAAATTACCAATTCATTAATGATACCAAAACTGTCATGTATCCTATGCCCTTCGAGAATTACTTTATTGTATTTCCAAGGGTGTCATGATTAACATGCACTTTAAGTATCTGATTTTTCTTTGTGGGGAAATGGCACAATAGTGGAGACATTATTAATTCATCTTTGTTTCCCTTTATTGATAGACTAATGATTATTGAGGAATAATGTCTTCACCTTATTATGTGCCCCTCATCTAATTCTCATGAGTGATCGAATCAATGGCCTACGCTAATGGCAACGTGCAACTTTGGAGTAAAAGTGTCCCTAAGTTTTCAACTCAGGTCACAGAAGGAGCGCTAGTAAATGGAAACATAAGCATAACTCAACCACTTCTAATAATACTCATTGCGCTTCCATACAACCCCATTACCCATGTGAGAATCAATGGACAAGCATGTTCCCTATACCTGGACACATTACAATCAACACATCAATAATTTTCATAATCCATATTGTAATCACATAATTTTATTGTTCCATGACTCATATCAATCATTTATGTGATTTTACAGAATTTTATATTCATCTTAAAACATTTTTAACTTCTAAAATTCATACAAAATTGACTTATCACTATCATTATAGCGATCCTTTAAGAGTCATTTGTATATTTCACTTATTTTATTTAGATTCATGGGATCTTGATTACCTTTCGTTTTAAGCATGGGAATGTTGATAAGAATGCCATATATCATATATTAGTAATAGAGACTGAATCTAATAAACATAATTTAACCATACTTAAAAAAAAATGAATTTAATATAGTGGAAAAGTAACGAAAATATGCTTTAAAAAACTTGTAAAACAAAACACATGATGTGTATTCAAATCATTAACAAAGAATTACATGACACATAGCATTGACACTGATAATAACTCACTACAAAACAAACACCCAAAATAAAATAAAATTCCCTCATGTTTTCATACATAAGAATTTGATGACGTGGATTACAAGAACTTCAGTGCCTGTCAACAACAACATTGATATGCCCATGTCACCTTATGATTGGAGAGAGTAAATCAATGTTTTATAGTTTCGTGCCTGTCAACAACAACATTGATATGCCTATGTCACCTTGTGACTCGAGAGAGTAAATCAATGTTTAATAGTTTTAAAGTTCTATCAATGTATAAATATATAAATATATATAAATAACTATATAAAAAGTCATATTTCCTTATTATTATTTAAATAAATACGTTATCGATAAAATGACAAGGCAATTGTTTTTTTTCATTAATAACTTAACGAGTGATTAAGACTGATCGTAACATTATAGGAGAACATTTGTACCCACAAGGGGCGGTGGGTGATTGACAAGTGACTTGTGTGATTAATAAATCTCAAAGCTTAGTGTGCATATTACCATAAAGTAGTCTTAATAATTCCAACGAGTCATTTTCACAAATGGGAGGCCAACTCATGAAGATGGTCAAACATTTTGAATAGATTAAATTTGTTCTAAGACGTTTAAGGTTGGTTGTCATTCACAAAGCTTGAGTTAGGCAATTGTCCATAAGAGTCCTCACACACTTCTTTTTTATGGTATGATGGCCAGATTGATCCTTGGCCTCATATCACTCAAATTAATTGGATTTACAGTTTTTTCCAAATTTAAATAAGAAGGATACAATTTCAAATAGAAGAGAAAGTGAATGCAAGAGAAATGCAATAATCATGATGAGTGTGGAGATTGCATCATTGGTGTTGTCCTAGTTTACTTGATATTTGGAATGAGTTAACAGTTGGTTGTAGTGGATTTTCATCAACAAAACTACATATGTTGCATATACATCGAAGATTTTCATGTTAATAGAATATTAGTTAGCATTTTGTTTTGTTTCCTCACTATTGCACGATATGTAATATTGATGTTCATTGCATTTTCCTTGACTCTCTTCGTTGTCAAGACCAAGGTTCGAACTTAAGAAGTTGGTAATTCATCTCAGACTAGCTAGCCAAAGAGTTATCAAATTTTTTTTTATCCCCCTCCTTTGTCTGTAGAGGAAATGTCACATTTCATTCCTTTTCATGTTGATGGCCACACCTTGTTGACTTAGGAGGTTTGGGACTTATTAATAAGGTTGATAGATACATATTAGGTAGGCTTTCATGGTGTTAGATCGTAGCATTAGGTGGAGGAGAAAAGAGGGGTGCTCATGTAGGTAGCAACACTGCATTAGATGTTGGAAGCTTTGAGAAGGTCGAGAGGCCAAGGCATGGTATTCTTTGAAGTTGAAATACAAGAAATGTTGGTAGTGTATGATGCAATGAACTTGACCAATGATAAATTTTTGAAATTTCTTATTCTTAAATTATTTTAGAAGATTGAAAAATATTAAAAATAATTTTTCAGATTAATTAAGTAAAATCATAACTAATGAACTAACAAAAAAAATTCCATATATATAGTTGAAAAAATAAAAGAAATAATTTCTTTTTTTAAATTAAAAAATACGGGTTTTTCAAAAAAAAGTTAAGATATTCTTTGCAAAAAGAGTTAACTAATAATTAATAAAACCTCATTGATCACAATAGTCCCTACTTTTGTAGGGATTAATCACACTTTATTGAATTATGTCCAATTTATTATAAGATTTATGATAAATATGAGTTGAATTTATTATAAAATTATGTATGCATTGGTTTTTTTAAGAGTCTTGTTTAGTTTTGGAAGAAGTTGGTGCAAGTATTGAATCATTTTTTTTTTACACTATTTATAGATTGGAAGATATAAATAAAGAATGTTATGGGATTTCAGAGGAAAACTTAAATTATGTTCATATGACAAGTTTATATAAATAAATAAGTCAATACACTATTGATTCATAGTGTTTATATAAAAGTCAATATACTATGGATCAAATATAAGGTTTTGAAAATACAAGGTTTTGAAAATAAGGAATCTAATAAGATAAATTTGGTATGGCTTGGTGAGTTAGGGTTTTTAATAATTTTTCAATTTGTTGAAATTAGTTGGGGATTTTAAGAATTTTTACAATTTGAAATGATATTTTGAATTTATTTGAAAAATGGCTCTTAATAGATGCTAGCGGTGGTTACAAGCGCCCCAATTATGTAACTACGACACCGCCTGGTGGTACTAACTTTGATAGTCCTAAGCCTGCACTCCGGAGGTTTACTGGCAAGAAAACTTGGCTACCAAATCGAGAGGATTGCAAAATGGTGTTGGGGGACAACTTTGACTTAGACGAAGCGATTTCATTATCTTTGAATGCTCTGGTCATCTGTTTCTCATACTACTCATGGTGCACTACTCCACTTACTACCTGGGTGAAGATGCACTAGCTACCCATCCTGGGTTAGGAGCCAGAGATATTCTTCCTGTCGAGAGGCTAGTTTGGATTCAAGTTCAACTCGTCAAATGACTCTATGCAATTTCTTGATAGGCTCTAGCCTTATGATGAGGGGAGCTTGATGCTCAAATGGTGGAGGATTTCCTTTGATCTCGCACATGACTACTTCCAACACAAGAATCTTTGGGTTATTGTTCTTGGGTTACCTCTGAATCTTTGGAATTTTAAGGCTCTGACGGCTATCGGAAATGCACTTGGTCATTTCATCTATGTCTATGACTAGTCTCTTCATGCACCTAACAGAAAGATGGGAAGGATCTTGGTGGAGGTTGATATCCATTCAGGTTTGTTGGAGACTCTGGACATATAGTGGAGAGACTAATTATATTCTTAAAGGCTGGACTACTTGGTCGTACCTTTCCAGTGCACCTTTTGTCGCAAGACCAAACATCTGAGAAGTTCTTGTCTAAGCTTTGTGGAGGAAGAGGAGTCAGAAAACACACGACTTAGGAAGAGTCCTAGATGTGACTTGCCTGGCTTGGATTCTTTTGCACGAGACACCTTTTTTTCTAAGACCTCGAATTCTCCTTTACAAACAGGCTCTGACACTATCACAGGTAAACGCGGAGCTTTATGTACTTTTTTTCATCCTCTCACGTCTTGGGAAAAGCTAGTATTGGACTCGTCGTCTTTATCGGTGGATGAGCACTTGATACCTTCACTTGCACCTAATCTAATTTCAAAGGTTGGCTCCCCTTCCTTAGAGGTATTTCCTTATCTCTTTGTGAGGGACAGGGTTCCGCTTAGCCCAGTCAGGGTTAACACCCCTCGGGAGGAGCATAGGTTTTATCCTTCTCCACTTGACAGTTCCTCACCTAAGACTGGAGTTCTGATTAACGAAGTTGTTCTAAATCCCGAGGGAGATTGGGTGGCAGTTGAGGAGGGGGGAAGAGAAGTTTATCCTTTTGGGGTACATGGAATATGAACTTGGAGATTGCTTTGTAGGGGGAGACCCTCGACTCTTTGGTTCCTCTAGTCCATGAGGTGGATACTACTATTTTTCTTACTACTTATCAGGGGAGAAATGTATTAACACTTCCGATTTCTTCTGAACTTGTTGGATAGTTTGGAAACCGGTTTGGGGGGGCTCAAACTCGTTATGCTTAGTAAAAAGGTCTGGGCTTTGAGACTTCTCCCATAAAGAATAGAAGTGCTCATAAAAAGGATACTCTCACAGTTGTTGCACCTGACCCTCACACACTTTCTTCTACAAACTTTGGGGCTCTTAGACGCATGAAATACCTTGCTCGAGATAAACCATGATCCTAATCGCTTTAAACATTAGAGGGGTGGGAGGGACCTTGAAATTGGACTCCATGCATAGATTACTTAGGAAAATAAAACCTGATATTATTGTTTTTACAAGAAACGATCGTTGAAGAGGAGAAGGCATGTTTATTTATGTTAAATTTTGTCCCCGAATGGTTATCTTGTGTTGTTAGCTCCATGGGAAACTTGGGTGATCTCTTGGTGACGTGGGACCCCAAAAATTTGTTTTGGAACCTTCACTCTATAGTGGGGGCATCTTACTTTCTGGCATGTCTTTAGAAAACAACAAACATATTTGTTTACTCAATGTATATGGGCCCTGCAGTGAGAGAAAACATTTTTTGGATCGGGTGGCTGCGAATGGTTTGTTGGCATCTAAAAATTTGATTATTGCAGGAGACTTAAATTTCACTACAGGTGATGAAGAGGTTTGGGGAGCGTCGACACAGTTGGATAAGCTTGCAGATTTTTTTAAACTTATGATCCAGGACTACCATTTGGTGGACTTGATCCTAAATGATGTGGTTCCAACATGTCAAAATGGAAGAACTGGGGTGGATGGTTTTTCTAAGTGGTTGGATCGTATCTTGGTTTCAGAAAGTTTATTATGTGATGTGGGAAGGTATCGATCATGAGTTGATATTCCCTACATCTCAGATCATGTGCCAGTTATATCTAAACTTGATTTACAACATTATCTGGTGGCCTATCCTTTCAAATTAAATCCATCATGGATGGCAGAGACAAAATTCTCTACTATAGTAAAATAAGTATGGTTGGATATTAGTTTCCTGGTGGAATTGGATATCCAACAAAGATTTGTGTGGAAACTAAAAGCGCTAAAGGCCTGGATTAAAACCTGGGAAAGACTTAGGCTGCATGCAAAATTACTTAGGCTAGAAACTCTGGAGGAGGAACTCAGGGTGGCATTCTCAGGTTTGCAAAGGGATGATATGGGCCCTACAACAGAATATCATATGAAATACTTGGAGGCAGAACAAAATCAAATCCTACTACTTGAAGAGGAACACTGGAGACATAAGATACGAGTTGTCTGGCTAAATTGTCGGGATCAAAATACTAATTTTTTCCACAATTACTCCAGTGCAAGAAGGAATTAGAAACACATTTGGTAGATATGTGATGAGAATGGACTAATCCATAGATGGAAAGAGGCATTAAAAAACAAAGCCATTAGATACTTTAAAAGGTTGTTTGAAGTTGACTCCCTTGCTTCCCCTGCGGAGCAAGTTAACTTAGTCAGTTGTTCTCACAATTTGTCATAGTGGAATATTCTTTAGTCATCGATCACCCGGTCACAAAACTGGAAATTTGGGAAATCTTAAAACTTTTTGCAAAAGATAAAAGTCCATGCCCGAATGGTTGGATGGTTGAGTTCTTCACCCACGTTTTTGAAATTTTGGGAGATGATCTGTTGGAACTAGTGGAAGATTCTAGGACCAGGGGAAAGATACAAAGCTCACTTAATTCAACCTTCCTAGCGCTGATTCCAAAGGAGAATAATACTCATATTTTTAGGGATTACAGACCCATTGCACTCTATAATTTATGCTATAAGTTGATATCAAAGGTGATTGAAAATAGAATTAAACATATCGTCTTGGGCACTGTTGAGAGAACAACTTGTCTTATTCAAGGGCAGGCAGATTCTGAATGCCATTGGGACGACACAAGAATGTTTACAAAATATCAAAGAAAAGAATAAAAAATCACTTATTTTAAAGTTGGATTTAAAAAAATCTTACAACTTTGTTAGCTGGGATTTCCTTCGCCTAATACTTGTACAAAATGGCTTTAGCATTCCTTCTATAAATTGGATTATGAGCTATGTTGATAGCTCCAACTTTGTTGTTCTGATAAATGGTGAGACCTCCCCATTTTTTCATAGTGAACATGGACTAAGAAAAGGGTGTCCACTTTCACCTCTGTTGTTCATCCTTGTTATGGAAAACATAATCCTACTGTTAAAGAAATGACAAATGGAGGGAAGCTTGACTGGGGTCAAGGTCTCCAAGGTTATAAAAATTCTTCATCTTATTTTTATCGATGATGTTCTCATCATGACAAAGGATTCACTAGAAGAGTGGTTGGTGATTAAAACACTTTTGGAACTTTTTTGCTGTCCCTCGGGACTAAAATTAAGTTTTGAATAAATCAACTTTTCACCACTCAGGGGTACAAGGAGAAGTACTGGAAAAGTTTAAGGAAGTTTTTTCCTTAAATTTTGTGGATTTGTCTGAACGTTTTAGATATTTAGGTTATTTCATAAAAGCAGAGAAAACATCCGTCGAAGATTGGAGATGACTTATTATTAAGTTTGAGAACAGGATTACACACTAGTGTAATCATTGGTTATCACTTGGACAACGTTGTATCCTTGCAAAGATGGTATTGAAAACTCAATCTATATATTGGATGGCCCTTGTGACGGTCCCTATTTCTGTTCTCACAAATATTTGACATTTTATCTTTTGTTTCTTATGGTTAGGTGGTGGCAATGAACATCGATTACATCTCTGCAGTTGGGAGATTCATGCAAAGACGAAACACTTAGGAGGTTGGGGTCTTAAGAACCTCTTCATTTTCAATTGTGCATTGGCTGCAAACTGTTTATGGTGTGTTCTGGTGAAATATGGGATTTGGAACCAAATGATCGAAGAAAAATAACTTAATTATTCCTCAATGGCTACTTGGCTCAAATTGACTATGGTTATTCAACCTTCGGCCTCATAGATTTGGAAAAAATTGATGAAATCGTTGTCGCTCATTACACACTGGATAAGTTGGAATCCTAGAAATGGACTTTTTATTCTAATCGGCATGGAAAATATTCTGGGCACTTGAAATTCCTCATTACTCTCACAAGATCTCTTGGTGGCCTTAAAAAATAAAAACATTTGTTACTTGTATCAAGCCAAGGATCAATCCACCTTGGGTTACATTACAGAACATTGAAAAAACAACGATGAGTTGGGAATCTTAGGGTCCTAGGCTACTGAATGGTTTTCTTTCTGCAAGGTTCTTACCAATTCAGGCATTTGTCTACACCCTAGAGAAGATTCCTTAATATGGACTAGAGGTGACCAATAGAGATTACTCACTGTTAAAAATGTATGTAATGCTATGGAAAAAACATTCTGGCCACAACGGACAATAGGGTGGAGGAGACAAATGTGGTCTTGGGATCTAGCCTATAAGATACAACTTTTTAATTGGTTGGATTTGGAGAAAAAAATTATAACCTGGGATATTCTACAGAAAAGAGGATGGGAAGGCCCGAGTATTTTCTCACTTTGTCACAGGGACACGAAGACTGCACTACAATTGTTTGTTAACTGTCATTTCACTCGCCACCTGTGGAAGTTTTTATATATTGTTTTTAGTCTTGTTTCACCTTGT
>ML856628.1:21470-32084 GCA_009831015.1 Picea engelmannii
TGGAGAACGTGGGGGATGAGTGACACTTGTAAGACAGAGAATTTTTAGAGGGTTTTCATTAAAACTTAAATTAAATGTGATTAGGGAAAGAGGGGTCTCAAAACTCTATAAAAGAAAGGGGGATGAGGGGAAAAGGGGATGGGTTGTTAGGTATCGTTGTGCTGCCGAATTTGGACTGGATTGATTGCTTGTGAGGAGTTGGGATTTTCTCAACTGGGATTAGAGTGGTAGCTCGGCCTTGGAGGTGAGCTGGGAAGCTAGGTATACCATCTAGATTATGTGTGGCCCCTTTGCAGCTCGGGGGGCTAAGGGGGAAGCAGAGTACCCCTAGCAATTGGCTAGGAGGTACCGGTGTAGTCTCTACGGTCGGTGAGCGGGAGCGGCACGGAGCGCAGGCGTCATCGAGGCGGGCAATAAGGAAACGGTATGCTCATGTATTTAGTAGAGTAGAATGCATAGTTATTTACTGCTGCGATTATGATTGTATTGTTGTAAAATGTTATTTCAGCTTGTTTCCTCGTCCTTTAAACTCTGCAAGAAAAAAAAAGGGTATTTTCTGAAGATATTTTATCTCAGCGAATTGAATGGCGTCCTAGCATTGGCAATCAGTTCTGGAATTTCATTTGAATCTGTTCCTATAAACTATATCTGGACATTTCATTTTTTTTATATTTGGTACAGTTTTAGGGTTTCTGGTAAATTTGTTTTGGGTTTATGGTTACTATATTTGGGTCCCTGGGTGAATTCGTTTTTCCTTATTGCATGTCGTGGATGGCTGGCGATAGGCTCTGCGTGTTGTGGTTATCAAATTCGTGGTTATCAAATTTGTGGTTATGTTCTAAACTTCCATGCACACATAACATTATCACTGTTCAAGATATCCTTTCCTCGTCTAGCCAATGAGATACAGCAAATCGCTGCCACAGAAAACGTGTTCCTTCAGTCCAGTGCATTATTTAATGCGAGTATGAATAGATACTTATTTTCAATGAAAATAAAAGAACCTTTTTTTTCTATTTCATAGACGCTACCTATTGGTTGTTCTTGTGAAAGATGTATTGTCCAATCCTTCATAATATCAGTGGTAAATCTATATCATTAAGGTGATGCTATCAATTTGAAGCCATTTAAATTAATTTAAAAACTTGTACATAATCCCACACATCATTTAAATCTCACGCATTTCCCTCAATCTATCTTCGTGTCTATGTCGAGTTTTCTTTGCGTTTGGGAGTGATGGATGCATTATTTACCAGGTGCTATGCATAGATGAATCCCTGGGATGTTGTGTCTGCATGCAAGAAAAAATAATAAACTCGAGCACAATTATAGTTCCAGCCTAGCCACTGATCGCCCAGCCCACCATTTGTCTACACTGCACTGCACCAGTGTAGCGCACCGCCTTAATTTTGGAGTCTTTTCTGTATTTTTAATTTCGGCATAAATCCCCTTAATGTGCAAGGCTTAGTTTCTCCCTACATCGCTTATAGCAGTAAAATTACTGACAGCAAGCTAATTAATCCAGCCTTTATGACTAAGTTTTCCCTAGCCGGAGTCCTTACCTTTACCTAGCAGTAAATGGTAGTAAATGTCTCATTATTGGTAAATTATTAAGGCCTGGTTATTGGCTTATAATTAATTGCCAGATTGTAATGTTATTAAATGCCTAGATATTTGTGTAATGTTCAAAGCCTTGAGGCATTATTCATTATGAAATGGTATTATGTTAGTTAAGATTGCTATTATAGCCATCTAGATATATGGCTAGTTGGAGGGAGAAATAATGAATAAAGTGCACAACCCAATGTCAATACTAAAAGTATGTAGTTAAAATGATCATTAAAATAATAAATGAAATGCACGACCTTTCTTTGCTTCCCAGGGTTCGTAGGGATGCAGGAGCATCGCTCACATCAAGCGAGCCAGTGGATTTCTTTTTTAAAGAACCTAGATATTTGTTGTGCCAAACATTAATGTGGTGATTTAATGAAGCGCACTTTGTATTTTGTAATGGACCTTGAGCGGATAAGCTCTCGTCCTTAGGTAGATGAGGCATTTAATAGATTTAATGAAAAGTAGATAGAATTTAATTGTAGATTTGATAGATTTAGAGTTCGACAGGGAAAACGGATATAGACACCCTCCTTTGTACATTGTAAGATAAGCAACTCAGATTATTGAGCATTCAGGAGAGCAAGAAGAGCAGCAGAGAACTGTGTATAGAACTTCCATGTACAGATATTGAATTAATAGAGAAGCTTTGATTCAATTCCATGGTTGTGGTATTCTCTGTGTGTTGTTGATATTATGCTTATGAATATTTGCTTCTGGTTATACACTTGCTTTTATATGCTGTGTATGTGATTTCATGGTTAATTTGAAATCTGAGAGAATGAGTGAATGAGTTCAATTGTTCCTCTAAGTGAGCCAGAGAATTCCTACAAGGAGTGCAGTTGAATCTGTCTGCAAGGAGTGCGTGACGGTAGGGTTCAATTAGAGCAAACTTTTGTTTCCATTCATCCCAGAAGTGCATATTGGTACCGGAGCCGTGCAAGGCATGCGCAGGCTAGACGAAGACTCAGAGTTATGATTCTGAGCAAGAGTAAAGGATTTCTACTGCAAGAGTGCGCAGGATCAAAGACTTCATCACTTAGTCGTGATTGAAGATTTGTCGCAAAGGGTGCATGCAAGGAGTTCTTCCTGAGGGATTTAAAGTCGTGAAGCTCAGGAGGGATAAGCCCTTGAATCCATCGAAGGACTGCATAGAGAGGTTGTGCTAGAAGTGCTCAACCAAGTGCTGGGAACTTGTGTGCATTTGGACAGTGCTTCGTGGAATAAGCGCTTGTTTCAATTTGAAATTTGAACGAACCATCAGAATTCTCCAAGGAGAAGTCGCGAGAATCCGAGGCATAGGATCTTTCTGAGGTGCAAGGAAGCCATCGTGCAAGTGTGGAGAAAGTGTGAAGCTCATAAGGACAAGAGCCATCGATTGAGATCACGAGAGGTGGGTTCATACTCGTGGATCGTCTTATTAGGAGTTCGCGAGAAGGAAGCAAAAGCTTTGGCCATGGGAATTGCGAGAGGGTGAGAAGTGAAGTCCCAATGATGGCGTGGATAGTGTGGACCACAGCGAGGTGATGTGACAGGTGACGCGGGATATCGGCATCTCGGGCATCGAGAGTCGAGGCAAGAATCACTTGGCCGCGTGAGTAGCGAGGTTCCGAGGGAGCGCGATCGCGAGCTGTCGGCACCTCAGCACATCGGATCTTGGGAGTTTGAACACCCGAGTGTTTAGTGCCCAATTGGTGAAGGGCGATAGAGTGAAGTTCCGATAGGGGGGAAGGAAAATTCGACGTTGACTAACAAATCTCGGGTCTCAGGGATGCAAGGGAGTAACGCATAACGGTTGAACTTGCAAGTAGCGAAATTTCAATCCTCTGAGTAAAAGAAAGGGGGATTGCACGAAAGAACTATGGGTGTAGATCTTCCAAGTGGGAGATAGAAGAGTACTAACACTCTTCGGGCCGAGGAGAAAGAAGGTCCTGGAGGAAGTGATCGTGCTCTGAGGGGGTGCGGTGGTGCCAGAGTGGTATCAGAGTGAGAACATCTTTTCTTTCTGTAGCAGAGAAGGAGAAAGGAGATTTACCATGCCGCCCAGAAGAGAAAGGAAATCACCTGGTCTGGAAGACGGGGATGTACAAAGAAGAGGTAGGCCGACAGGGAATCCAGAAATGGAGCGACAGATGAGAGATCTCCGAGCAAGGCTTGAAGACATGGAGGCAGCATAGAGACGCGAAGTTGGTGCTGGCGATCTTAGTGATTCCGAGGTTGAAGAGGAAGTTGGACATGCAGAAGAAGTCACAGCAGAAGATGCATCAACCGAGTGGTTGATCAAATCCATTGCCAAAATGGGTGCGAAGGTGAAGATGGACATTCCAGTCTATGAAGGGAGTCTGGATGCAGAAGAGCTATTGGACTGGATCCGAGCTCTTGACACCTACTTCGATTATGAGGAGATCGAAGAAGATAAGAAAGTCAAGTATGCAGTTACGTGCTTGAAAGGACATGCAACGTTATGGTGGGATGAGCTGCAGGCAGATAGACGTTCCAAAGGCAAACAGAAGATCAAAAGTTGGGATAGGATGATCGCGAAGATGAAAGAGAAATTCATCCCGAGGGATTATCAAATCACTATGTTTAGGCGAATGCAGAACCTGAGACAGAAACTGATGACGGTGAAGGAGTACACCGAAGAATTTTACAAGCTCAATATCAGAGCAGGTCATCGGGAGAGCGATGATGAGAAGGTAGCCAGATACCTGAATGGTCTGAGATACGACATTCAAGATGAATTAAGCATGGTCACCATCAGAACAGTTGAAGATGCTTACCAGATGGCTCTGAAGGCCGAAGAAAAGCTGAGTTGTAAGCAAGGTCAGCGAGGGTGAGGCAGAAGTCAACCCAGAGGCAAGACAGTTGCCCAGGAGAAATATCAGAAGCCCAAGGAGGAATGGAAGAAACCTCAGGGTAAAGTTGAACGGGGTGGAACCTCACAGCAAGGACCACATGCTGAACAAAGGGTGCATCATACCGAGCAGAGTGGTGGTTATGCTGATGCAAACACTCTTCCTTGTACTAGAGGTCGAGGTAGAGGAAGAGGGGGTGTAATAACGTGTTTCACATGTGGGAAGAATGGACACAAGTCATTCGAGTGTCCAGATAAAAAGAAGGATGAAGGAGAAGCTCACATCGCTGAAGTGCAGAGGCGCAATGTTGAGGATGAAGACACCGGAAGTGGGAGGTCATTGACAGTACACAAATTTCTTCTAACGACCGAGAAGGAGGTGGAGGACACAGCTCAGAGAATCCAACTGTTCAGGATATCTTGCAAGACCAAGGGCTGGAAATGTAAGGTCATTATGGACAGTGGAAGCACAGACAATCTCGTCTCAACCGAGATGGTGAAAAAGCTAGAGCTGGAGACAATTGATCACCCGAGCCCATATAAGGTTTCATGGCTACAAAAGGGACATCAGGTGAGCGTCACTAAACAATGTTTAGTTGAATTTAAAATAGGTGAATATAAGGATAAGGTCCTATGTGATGTCATTTCCATGGATGTCTGTCATGTATTGCTGGGTAGACCATGGTAGTATGACAGAAATGTGGTTCATGACGGAAGAATGAACACATATACTTTGGAGAAGGATGGGAGGACACACAGATTGCTTCTGAAAAAGGATGAGGAGGTGAAGCCGGAAGTAAGTAACACCATACTTCTCATGAGTGGGAAGGAGCTTCTCACAGAGATGGAGAAGAAGGAAGATCCACAATTATTTGTGGTTAGGAAACCGAGGATTGTCCTGACTAGCACAAGAGTGGACGACTTTCTAGAAGAGATTCAGGAACTGCTGGGAGAGTTCATTGACATCATCGTGGACGAACTACCTTTATTCGTTGCCACCGATGAGGAGTGTGAGTCATCACATAGACCTCATACCAGGAGCAAGTTTACCGAACAAAGCTGCGTACAGGTTGACACCACAAGAGAACAAGGAGGTCAGGAACCAGGTCCAAGATTTATTGGATAAAGGATTGGTCAGAGAAAGCCTGAGTCCGTGTGATGTTCCAACAGTACTTAGTCCAAAGAAGGATGGAGGTTGGAGAATGTGCACTGACTCTAGAGCGATAAATAAAATCACCATCAGGTACAGATTTCCACTGCCAAGAATGGATGATCTGATGGATTGCCTAAGTGGGGCAAATTACTTTTCAAAGATTGATCTGAAGAGCAGATATCACCATATTCGCATGAGGGAAGGTGATGAATGGAAGATAGCATTCAAGACAAATGAAGGTTTGTACAAATGGCTGGTCATGCCGTTTGGTTTGACAAATGTGTCGAGCACATTCATGAGGTTGATGAATGAAGTCCTAAAGGAATTCATCGGAAAATTTGTAGTCGTATATCTGGATGATATATTGATCTATAGTAAGACAAAGGCTGAACATTTGAAACATTTGGCCGTTGTACTGAGGAAGCTACAGCAAGAAAAGTTGTTGATCAACATGAAGAAATCTTCATTCATGAAGAAAGAGCTCATTTATTTGGGTTTTGTTATTTCAGCAAATGAGTTGAAGATGGATCCAAGTAAGGTGGAAGTGATCAAGAATTGGCCATCGCCGAGAAATGTTTTCGAGGTGAGGAGTTTCCATGGACTGGCTAGTTTCTACCGAAAATTCATCAGGAATTTCAGTGGAATTAGCGCAGCAATGATGGACACGGTGAAGAAGCGGCACAAGAATTTTCATTGGACAGCAGAGGCTGAAAAGAGATTCAATCTGTTGAAGCGGAAGATCACAGAGCAACCAGTGTTAGTGTTGCCAGATTTTCAGAAGACATTTCAAGTGAAATGTGATGCAAGTGGATATGCCATAGGAGCAGTCTTGAGTCAGAAAGACAGACCAGTTGCATATTTCAGCGAGAAGATGGATGACGCAAAGCTGAAATACTCCACGTATGATAAAGAGTTTTATGCTATCATACAGGCACTAAAGAAGTGGAGGCATTACTTGATCCCAAAAGAATTTGTATTATACAGCGATAATCATGCATTGCAGTTTGTGAGTCAACAGGAGAAGTTGAACCAGAAACATGCAAAATGGGTAGAGTATATGTAGAATTTCACATTTGTAATCAAACACATTTCAGGGACTGCTAACAAAGTGGCTGATGCTTTGAGCAGAAAGTGTTTATTGCTGCAGGATTTCAGAGTCAAGACATTGGGTTTTGAAAATCTGAGGGATATGTATGCAGGAGATGCAGACTTCAGAGAAGCATATGAAGCAGTTGAGAATCCAGTTCTTAGGGATCAGAGCCCATGGATAGACTACATGATCCAAGAGGGATTGTTGTTCAGAGGCAATCAACTGTGTATGTCGAATTGCTCCATGAGGGAGAACTTGGTGAAAGAGAATCACAGCGGAGGCTTGGCAGGGCATTTTGGTCACAACAAAACATTCGCGAAGCTGAGTGAATCATATTTTTGACTGAGCATGAGAGTAGATGTCAAGAAGTTCATTGACAAGTGTCGAATATGTCAACATTCGAAGGGCCGGAAGAAGAATGTAGGTCTTTATCAACCATTTCCCATACCAAAGAGACCATGGGAGGCGATAAGCATGGATTTTGTATTGGGTTTTCCAAGGACACCGAGAGGAGCTGATTCCATCTTTGTGGTGGTAGACAGGTTTTCGAAGATGGCACATTTTATTCCGTGTCAGAAGACCAGCGATGCGACCCACATCGCGAATTTGTTTTTCAAAGAAGTTGTTAGACTTCATGGATTGTCGAGAAGCATAGTCTCAGACAGAGACACCAAATTCATAGGTCATTTTTGGAGGACGCTATGGAAGAAGCTGGGAAAAAACTTGGCGTTTAGTTCAGCATACCATCCACAGACAGAGGGATAGACCAAGGTGGTCAATAGAAGTCTTGGAGACTTACTAAGAAGCTTAGTGACGGAGCACCATGGTAGTTGGGACAACATATTGCCACAAGCAGAGTTTGCATACAACGATTTAGTGAATCGGAGTACAGGCAAAAGTCCATTTCAGATTGTGTATGGGACACAACCGAGGGGAGTTTCTGAACTTAGGGAGTCAGAACAGGCTACAACTAGCAGTGCTAGCGCTGAAGAGTTTGCTGAAGTGATGAGAGAACTTCACGGCAAGGTGAAGCAGCGACTGCAAGATTCAAATCAAGAATACAAGCGCAGAGCAGATCAGCATCGGAGACAACTTCAGTTTGAAGTTGGGGATTTTTTTCTGGCACACTTGAGGAAGGAGAGGTTCCCAAGGGGAACATATAACAAGCTCAAAATGAAGAAAATTGGGCCATGTAAGGTCCTGAAGAAATTTGGAGAGAACGCTTATGAAATTGAGTTGCCAGATGGCATTGGGATATCTCTGATATTCAATGTTTCGGATTTATACCCATACAGGGCTAGAGAAGCAAAAACTGGAATGGAAGAACCAATAATCTAGTGGCAGAAGAAATTACCAGTTGCAGAAAAGCCACAGATGGAATGCATACTAGACAAACGAGTGGGCAGAAAGACCAGACGGAAGCAGTACTTTGAGTATCTGGTCAAATGGAAGAATCACCCAGTGGAGGACGCTAGCTGGGAGACTGAAGCAGTTATCCAAAATCATGGACAAACCGTGTAGGAGCTCATGGACAGGAGCCCATGAAATTTTTCAAGCCAGAGAGTATGATGCAGGAGCATCGCTCACATCAAGCGAGCCAGCGGATTTGTTTTTGAAAGCACCTAGATATTTGTTGCGCCAAACATTAATGTGGTGATTTAATGAAGTGCACTTTGTATTTTGTAATGGACCTTGAGCAGATAAGCTCTCGTCCTTAGGTAGATGAGGCATTTAATAGATTTAATGAAAAGTAGATAGAATTTAATTGTAGATTTGATAGATTTAGAGTTCGAGAGGGAAAACGGATATAGACACCATCCTTTATACATTGTAAGATAAGCAACTCAGATTATTGAGCATTCAGGAGAGCAAGAAGAGCAGCAGAGAACTGTGTATAGAACTTCCATGTACAGATATTGAATTAATAGAGAAGATTTGATTCAATTCCATGGTTGTGGTATTCTCTGTGTGTTTTTGATATTATGCTTATGAATATTTGCTTCTGGTTATACACTTTCTTTTATGTGTTGTGTATGTGATTTCATGGTTAATTTGAAATTTGAGAGAATGAGTGAATGAGTTCAATTGTTCCTCTAAGTGAGCCAGAGAATTCCTACAAGGAGTGCAGTTGAATCTGTCCGCTAGGAGTGCGTGACGGTAGGGTTCAAGTAGAGCAAACTTTTGTTTCCATTCATCTCAGAAGTGCAGATTGGTACCAGAGCCATGCAAGGCATGCACAGGCTAGACAAAGACTCAGAGTTACGATTCTGAGCAAGAGTGAAGGATTTCTGTTGCAGGAGTGCGCAGGATCAAAGACTTCATCACTTAGTCGTGATTGAAGATTTTCCGCAAAGGGTGCGTGCAAGGAGTTCTTCCTGAGGGATTTGAAGTCGCGAAGCTCAGGAGGGATAAGCCCTTGAATCCATCAAAGGACTGCACAGAGAGGTTGTGCTGGAAGTGCTCAAGAAAGTGCTGGGAACTTGCATGCAGTTGGACAGTGCTTCATGGAATAAGCGCTTGTTTCAATTTGAAATTTGAATGGACCGTTGAAATTCTCCAAGGAGAAGTCACGAGAATCCGAGGCATAGGATCTTGCCGAGGTGCAAGGAAGCCATCGTGCAAGTGTGGAGAAAGTGCGAAGCTCAGAAGGACAGGAGCCGTCGATCGAGATCACGAGAGGTGGGTTCATACTCGTGGATCGGCTTATCGGGAGTTCACGAGAAGGAAGCGGAAGCTTTGGACACGAGAAACGCGAGAGGGCAAGAAGAGAAGTCTCGACGATGGCATGGATAGCGTGGACCACATCAAGGTGATGTGATAGGTGACGCGGGATATCGGCGTCTCGGGCATTGGGAGTCGAGGCAAGAATCACTTGGCCGCGTGAGTAGCGAGGTTCCGAGGGAGGGAGATCGCGAGCTGTTGGCACCTCAGCACATCAGATCTCGGGATTTTGAACACCCGAGTGTTTAGTGCCCAATCGGCGAAGGGCGATAGAGAAAATTTCCAATAGGGGGGAAGGAAAAGTCAGCGTTGACTGACAGATCTTGGGTCTCGGGGATCCGAGGGAGTAACGCATAATGGTTGAACTCGCAAGTAGAGAAATTCCAATCCTCTGAGTAAAAGAAAGGGGGATTGCGCGGAAGAACTGTGGGTGTAGATCTTCCAAGTGGGAGATAGAAGAGTACTGACACTCTTCGGGCTGAGGAGAAAGAAGGTCCTAGAGGAAGTGATCGTGCTCCAAGGGGGTGCGGTGGCGCCACGTAGTCTTAACACTAATCTAACCACTTGAAAAGAAATGTTTACGGTTATTTAAGACTATAACTTTAATCAAAAATATTCTAGCTATTTGAGAGAAAATGTCTTTAATTATTTACGACTGAATTTGTCATCGATGGAAATTCTCGACAACTAGCATTAATTAGAATTAAAAGATATGAATAAAACCTTGTATATAAATTCCTTGATTGGGTAGGTAAAACCTATTTAGGGTTAATTTTTTCCTATGTGAATAAAGGATTTACATGCCTCTGTCTTCTATATCTACAAATTAATGTTCATAGAGCAACTATCTCTCTGGTTGTATTTAACTTTTCAAATGCTCTAGACTAGATAAAATAAAACCCCAATAGTAAGGTACTATGTTATTGTTTAGATCTATGCTACAAATATATGAAATGTATTGATTTAAGTAAATGATAGCGTATGGTAATGACTGTTAAAGTAATGTTACAGTAAGAAGGTGAATTAAATTAGCTTAGACACAGCTGCTTTTGTTTTATATTGTTTTAATGAAATAGTTATGGTTTTCTTTCAATAGACCTAGATATGTATATAATCTATTGAATATGAGGTAACGTAATAACATGTTAGGTTATTGGAAGGAGAGATATGGTTGTCATCATTTAG
>ML856629.1:0-27517 GCA_009831015.1 Picea engelmannii
AGCACCACCCATGGGTATAGAAATCATTGGACTATTCATTACATATTCCCCCGTAGTAAGATTGATCTTATTTCATTTTCCTAAGAAATTGATAGTTCCTCCATATGCAATCATTACTTGAAACTCTGGTGTTGGATATACAAAGCAATTGAGAGCTTTGGCTAATTTATAATGAATGAAATTATGAGTACTACCATAATCAATTAGGACTATTACCTTTTTCTTTTTGATATATCTTTCGATATTGAGGGTTTGAGGAGTGATAATTCCAACCAATGCATTATAGGATATCATGGGAGTCAACTCTTCAGAAGAAATCACGTCTACATTTTCATCTTGAGATGGTTTTTCTTCTTCTTCTTCTTCTTCTTCCTCTTCACAATCTACGTAGAATAATTTCTTCTCACCACACTTATGTCCCTTACTATACTTGATGTCACAATTAAAGCATAAATCTTTTTCTTTTCTTTCCTCCAATTGTTGAAGTGTCAACCTGGTAGGTTGAGGTGTTTTAGAAGAAGGAACATTATTCTCTCGATAGATGTTAGGAGTGGTCCTTCTAGTAGCCATAGCCATATTTTTACTTTCAACATTTCTTGCCACCCTAAATGCATTATCCAATGATTTGGGTTCCCAAAGACGAACCTCATGTTGAATGTTATCCCTTAAAGTTCATATGAATACATCAATCAAGTAGTCATATGGAATATATGTTACTTTTATATTCAATCTTTGGAAGTTCTCAATGTGCTCTGTAACTGAACCCTTTTGCTTGAGATTTATCAATTGGCTAAAGAAGGTATTGCTCCTTGTATCCTCATAGTGTGCTATCATTTATTCTGTGAAAATTGTCCACGTGACGAGTGATTTGCGAGAACAAAACCATCGATACCACACAAATTGATTGGGTTATAAATATAAAGAAGCAACCTATACCTTTTGTGTATGTGGCACATTATGTATATCAAAGAAATGCTCCATCTAAAGTATCCATGTGATTGGGTCCTTGCCATAAAACTTCCTCATATCGATCTTAGGAAAGTGGTTCGTCTTCAACCCAAAGTTAGAGTTTCTCCATTCTTGATTCATCTTCCTTGTGTCCTCCTCATGAATTTCATGGGATACATTTTCACTTTCAAGTGTCCTCTCTATTAGGAAAATTTTTAATCCTTCCATGATATCCCCTTTTAAACCATCCATCTTAGTATTTATTGTTGGAAGATTGGTTGTTGTCATTGATGTAAACCCTAGTCATTGGTTTTGGACCACAAGATTGATGAAGTTATTTGGACATGAAGGACAATGCACATGCAGATACAACACCCATGGATGGATAGTATACACTTCATGTTGTTTTTGGTGGTATGCGACACATCACATGGATACTCATGGTTGAGGAGAAATGAATTTTTGAAGATGACAAAGTGAATTGAAGAAGGAAGTACATGTAGGCCCTGGAGATAATTAAAGAAAAAAATTACAAAATAAGAAAGTGTCAGGTCAGCCCTAATGTTAAAAGGAAGTGACATAAATGGTATAAATACATATCATTATACATTCATTTTAAATACAATTCGAATTTCAGAGGAAATCAGAAGTAAAGAAGGTTGGATTTCAAGGGAGGATGAAGTCTTTTGGCGATGTGTTCTAAGTATCAACATTTATTTCCTCCAACTTAGCTTCCGTTGAATCCATCATCTCTTGTAGTTCATCTTTTGTTATTGTCTTCTTTTGTAAATCATTTATGTCCCTACGCATATCTTCACCTTCATCAAGAGTCCAAGTAGGATTTTCTGGAGGCTTATTTGGTGTAGAAGTTCCATTTTGGTGGCATGTTGGCCAAGTATCACTTTAAACCTTGATTTTGAGGTGGTTCTGATACACAATATTCCTTTTATTGTATCTCCAAAATTTCAGCCCTTTTGAGTATGAAATTTTATTTTTTGTAGTTCTCTGATATTTCTTCTCTGCAATGCCACAGGTTTGATCAAAATTGGATGTGTCAAGTGGCATTTATGGTAACTTCCCCACAACTTGCTGATTTTTGGCCTTTCCAGGAGATATAACCTGTATAGCGTGCCCCGCACAAAATAATTGATTAAAATTTTGAAACTCGTACCATAACTACTATGGGATGTCCACTATCCAATGCAACTGGTATCACTCAATTTGGATACTCCAAGAATAATTTATGATTTTTTTACCCGAAACACCTTCTTGAGACTAGTCAGATACCCTATCTTCCACAGGGTGTATCTACAAATGTAATATGATCCAGAAGATAAAATTATTACCACATATACCTTAATAATTTATATGAATATCCTCTAGATTTCAGGGTCTGAAATGTTACGTAAACAAATTTATAGCGAAAATTCTGCAATGACTCAATTCAGGATGATTCAAGAACCCTATCTTACACATGTTGTATCTACGAAAGTATAAGGCCTTAGGAGATGAAATTTTAACCCAATGTACCTTGATTCATCCACTAAATATCCTCCAAGTTGTTCCTTTTGAATCGTTGTATAAAAAATGTTATAGCGAAAATTCCAAGGTGTCTCAGATGTAGTAACGAAACCCCAAGACCTTGAGCTCTGATACCATATGTTAAGAACCAAATATCAATATAGCATATAAAAACCTCAGAATAAGTAATCAACACCTTGAAAAAGAAATAATTTCAAGTAATAATCCTCTTCTAGGGGGCAACCTCCTTATACCCCACATAAATGTCCAAATACAAGATGATTCAAAATGAAAATGTCTCCTTGGTATATATAGGAGACTAGGAGGTACAATTACAACTAATGGACTAAAGCCGACATAAATAAAATAAAATTATTAATGTAATATTCCCCAATTAAGGGGTAATGAGCCACTATTTAGGGATTAACATTATCCAAGTCATGGCCATGCTAAAAAATTGTTGTGGTAAGGGAAATCCATGTTCCACTCTTACTCCAGTACCTTTTTGAGGTGGTGTGAGGCAATGTCAGGGGAAATGAAGTGCATGGTTAGATCTTGGTTGTATTCAATTTATCTCTATTTTTCAATTTTGTTGGTAAAATATCAAAATTTTCTAAGCACCCTATTCATTATATAGATTCATTTTGGTATCTATGCCTACAAAAATGCTCTGTACATTTTTAAGTCGTATATTATATGGCAATGTTTTTTTTTTTATCCTTGTTCAGATTGATTTTTAATGTGTTATTGATGGAGTGTATGTTAAACTTGAGTTTATATTGTACATTGTTTCAAAATGTGATACCAGAGTTACAACTAGTAAAGAAGACATTTGTGAAATCACACTGGAGAGAATAAGAAAACATGAAATGTCATTAAAGTGTGTCATCCAAAATTCATAATCTAGTTATGTAGCGTAATAAAAATTGTCAAAGATTATTTTTTCTAATCTGAGGTAAATCATGTTACATAATTGAGTAAATGCACTAACTGTGAACTTATTTTACTTTATTCATGTTATTAATTTAGGACGAATCGAATTATAAAATATAATAGAATAAAATATTTTTCATTTTGTAAAATTTGTTTTAAAAATTTACACGTACAATTTTAATATATTTAATCTCAATCAATCATGAACATTTATTAAAAACAATTCGTTATGAGCTAATTTTTTTCACTCCCTACTATTTAATTGTGATGGCTATATTATTTATAGTAAGAATGTATAATTGTAGAAGTGGGAAATAATAATAATCTTGAATGACCAGTGAATTATGTTTTCTTTTTGCATTCACTATTATCATATTTCTCTAGTTGTAAATTAATAACTATAAAGAACACAAAGTAAAAGGTTTATTTTTTCTAACTATAAGTAAAAAATTTAGCAAGCCCCTATGACGGTGAAGTGTGTAGATAAATTGACTTTAACACATGTACAACACGGTGAAAATCTTCATGATGCATTAAGACCACCTATATCATATAACATTTTTTAATATGTGATATAGTTTAATTATTGATTTTAATTATAATAAAAATAATAGTTATTTACTATGATCTATTATAAGTACATTGGTCACTGTCATTTTTCTTTTGTTTTTAGGCTATGTAGAAGAAATAGTGTTTTTTTTTAATTACATACAAGTATAATCTTAAAATATTTTTAAGAGGCACGTATAAGCATCTTTGCTACTAATTTTCGTTATTGTTTTTAGGCTTTACAGTGAAGTTTGCTTAAATAAATATTGTTTCTCATGTGATCATGAATTTCCTTTCCCTATTATAGAGATTGTAATTGAGCACATGATCGGAGAACACTTGCAATCATTGTTGGTGCACTAGTGTAAGACCCAAGGTTCAAGTTATCTTAACCAACAAAACCCTTGAGATATTGATTCTTTCAACATCACCTGCATGCAAGTGAAGTCTCACCCAAGGCATCTATTGGGGTTGTAGGAGCCAAGTTTCTGTAGTAGTGAGGGAATGGGAGGTGGTCATTCTATTCATTCTTACTTATTTGTTTTGTGCACATTATTCGGTATTTGTTCTTCGTTGGTTACCTAGTAAATTTAGTTACATATTACCATTATACCTCATATTGAAACATAAACCAAATATTGTAACATTCATAACTATTGCACAATGATCACACATAAGATAAATCTAGTATAACATGCATCAAGAAAATACCCATGATCAATCACATAAAAGACAATAAACATAGTAGTTAACGTGGTTCACCCAACTATGGGCTACGTCCACAATGGTTGGCTTCTTTATTATGCTTTCAGTAATTGTCTCGGGCTCACGCATTGCGCTTACAAATATGCATCATGTTATATTTTCCTTCACCTAACCTAGATGCTCTATAGTGAAAACCTCTCTCTCTCTACAACATATCCCTAATATTTGGATATAGAATCAAACGTAACTCTCCAAACTCTCTTATTAATCTCTTCTAAAAAAGAACAAGAGAGAACACACGAAAAATGGACACCCTATATTCCGAACCCATTACATATTTATACATGAATTCTAGGGATTAAAACCCTACTTTTCTCATTCAAAAACCCTATTACAATTCATGAAAACTCAAGTTATCTTGTTGTTCAAGATGATTTTCCTTCTTTGACATTGACATGTTTCTTTAGCACTCTAACTATCATTCTTCCTCCTTTTGTGCTCCTTTTTGCCTCTAGTATGTCGAATTGTTATCCTTCCTTTTCACCCACTTTCTTCTCTTGCTTTATTCCCATCTTTCTTTCTTTTTTGTATTCCTTTACTTTATTCCTCTTCTTTATTATTCTTCCTGTGCACTATACTCCTTAATGTGCCTCAACCATGCAATCCTGAGCCTTCCTTGTCTCCCTTTTGCGCACATCTTCCATACTTAAGATTTTCATGAATATTATTTCCACAATGTTTGTCCAGCAGGCCCCCAACACTCACATGTGGCTCATCCTAAGCCACTCAGGCCTGTTGCACGCTCCTCCTTGCTTGATTGAAATTTTGGGAGGATTCATTAGCTATCACAACTTCCTTGATTATTGTTGCCTTGATTTCCACAATTTTTTCTACACCCTGCACAATTAGGGACGTAAGATTTTATTTTGTTTCATGTGTTGCTTGTTTCACCTTGCCCTGCGTAGTTTCCATCTCTCCTATCACCTTCAATGCTTCTTCTTGCAGTGGTCCTAAGCATTGTTCAAGGATATTATGTTTATCCCACATCATTTCTACTTCCATGTATGACTGTCTCTGTGCCAAAATGGTTGTTATCCATTAAGTCAGTGGAAAGGTGTTTATGCTTTATGAATATTTCTGTGCCTTTTCTTGTGCATCCCTTAATTTTGTTTCCATGACCTTCATTTATGGATACTCTATCAGAGTTGTCTATATTTTCGCGCTTTCCTTGCATATTTTTACGCATTCTTCCTCCACTTTCTTGATGTGGGATACAACTATCAGTGTTGTTCTCTCTCTACCTGCTCTTTCCTACGGTGGCATTCCTAGCGTACTGTGCAATTGTAGGTCCTCAATCCTCATGCAAAAGCCTTTGATGACTTTGTCGATTTTCAAGACCTTCTCCTCCATAGTAGCCTCTACTACTATCGATACTTTTGGAATTTCTTTGTTCAACTTATGGACGACCACTTGTGTCTTCTGTGCCATTATCTCAGCTTTTCCCTTTTCTTTTAGAGATTTCCTAGCCCTTTCCTCGGCCTAATATTTTTCCTTCATTGATCCCTCCACTTTCCCTTCAAATTCACTCTTCTTTTGTAGCGTAGTGGCATACTGTTGTTGGAATTGAGTCCTTTCATCCATCACTTTGGTCATTTCTTGGTTTGCTTCATTTGCACGGAGCCTAATCTAATGAAAAATGCATATTTGCAAGCTTTGTAATATGTGTATAGGAATTCATGACACCAATATGTTTAAGTGGCTCAATGTCTTCATCTATTCTTGTAGTTCAAGCATTGGAAACTCGATTGCGTCTATCTCAATTTTTAATTTTTTGTGCCCCACTGCTAGCTCAATCAGAGGTATATTGGCAGTATATGCTTCCTCTACCAAAATTGTGCTTGGTTTCCCACTTGATCTGTGGTCTGGTGTTATTATGACTTCTTCCAAGAGATGATGCACTTGTGTTAACTGTGCTTGGACTTGCTGGTGAATTTATTCTTGTCTCTTGGTTGCTTCCTCGATGGCCTCCTCTGTAGCATCCCTTACTTGGCGGTTGATTCGGTCCATGTCATGATTGGTCAGATTATAGACTGGGGGTACCTTGTGCGATTTTGTCTTCTTTTGTGCACCTCTTGTTGGTTCCTTCCCCTTTTCCTTTCTTTTCTTTTATGTTCTAGGCATTGTCTGTTGTGTTTGTTCTATTGATATGCCATGTGTATTTCCCAGGCCATTGTTTTGGTCATTCCCCTACCCTGTGTCCTGTTCTTCTCCGTCTCTATCCTATTCTTCTTCCTCTTTTGGGTGGCTTGTTTTTTCTGTTGGGGTTTTCCACCCATATTTCCAATCATTTGCAATCAGGCATACATCCTCTGATGCTAACTTATAGTTGGTAGGCATCGACTAGTGCGTAGGGTCCCTTTTTGCTCGAATATACATATAGTGCATCCCTGCTTTGAATCGTGCAATATACTGGTAGGTTTCTACCATCTCAGATGTGATGTGCAGTGTATGTTCGATTATATACTTTATTGAGTCAAAGTATACATAAAATGTAAAAATATTGTAGACTTGTCTCCTTTTGTTGGGCGTACTGCATAAATTGGCATACCACACGATCACATTACCTCTACCAGTTGTTCTCATGCGCTGGTAATAACCCGGTTCCTACCATCCTACCAGTGCAATCAAAATAAGAAGCCAGGAATAATGAAACTCCGTGCCTTTCTCCTAGGCCTCTATACAGTCTATCAAAAATTGATTCACCAAGAAAGTGGCCCAATTCATTTGCACCCCTTCTGAGCAAATTTTTGCAGCTGCAATTACTACGACTGGTACTTCGTCGTTACGAAACTTTCGCAACAATTTCTAGGCCAACACCTACGTTGCAAACTAGACCCATTCATCATTGATGTTCGCGACATCCAAGCCCCTTTTCCCTTGAATGTTTGAAACTTCTCCTTGATGGATTTTGATTGGGATTTCTCCCCTGCTTTGTTGAACAAGGTGGTAGGATATTATCCTGCTTTTAGTACCCTTGTGATCCATGCAATCAATGTGGTATCAATCAATACTAGTGGATCAAGCCATAATGTTCCTCCATGGACTCATATGAATAGTAACTTAACACAGGAATTGATTTCGAGGCTATGTCCAAAGTGTGGAACCTTTAGTAGGTTTAGTATCCCTGACTTCTCAAGTCTTGTTGCCCGCATCTGAGTTTCCAGTAGTATTGCTCCTGTGTCTGGTATGCTCTTAGAGCACACATACTTTTCCCTCACCATCTTGGGAAATTATGCTCATCTATGATATCATGATCGATGAAATTCAATGCAATAATATTTCCTAGCATGCCTCCTTCAACGCTTACACCAGGTGGGATTGGTGGTGTGACCAGTGGGTATTTTCCATCTGTAGGGACTTGAACTTGAGGTGCATTGTCTTTCCTCGGTGGGATATATTCCTTATGAAATCTTGCTTGTGAAGCCGAATATCTAGGTGTTTCCTCAACCACTGGTGGTATTTTTTATTTCTTTCATGTTGTTGTTGAAAACACTCCAAGTTTCGGTGGGGACATTGTCTCTTGCGACAGGTTTATTTTCTTGCTCTGTTTTTTTTCTGGTACGGTTGTAGCTCGACTTTGAGTCATCGTTGGTTCACTCTCTATGCTCACAACTCTGTTAACTTGTAAATAAACTTCTTCGTCAGGCCCTTTGGTGATTTTATCACCCTTTGACAGTTATGTGACTACTTTTGCACCCACCCGAAGTGTTGAATCTGGTTAGAATATGCCATTAATACTTTCCTTATTTTCACTTTAATCCCAATCTGCCACCAGATTTTTCCCTGGAATCACCAGTCTGTCCTGATCCTCAAAAATGCTTTCTATTTGTGACTACATGTCTCCAGTATGTATTTGTGATTTATGGATTTTTAACTATCGTTTTCATTCTTTAATGTCCTAAATGGTATTTTCCCACGCTAGAATTTTGTGCACACTTAGATGATTGTACTTTTCCCCTTCATATGTGTGATACCTCTTCCTATTTCCCTTTGTATTTACTTTGTTTTCTTCTCTTTTTCTACTTTTTATTTGGTTTTCTTCCATTTTTCTACCTTTTTTTTGGTGTTCTTCCCTTTTCTAATTTTTATTTGTTTTTCTTCCTTTTTCTACCTCCCTACTATAGTACATTTAATATGATACATGTGGTTTGGCATAGCTCATATTATTGTGCAGATAATCATCCATATTTATAGATTTTCAACCAACTCCCAGTCACCATTCCTCCAATGATTTCTCCTTTCAAGGTTTCCAACTACACGACACCTGCCTCCATTACATGTTGAATCACATATGGCCCTAACCAGTGCATTATGAACTTTCTAGGATGTTTCATAAACTTGTTTTCATAGTCTAATACTAGGTCCCCAACTTGAAACTTTTTATGTTTAAGGTGTATGTCATGCCATGCCTTCTCTCTTTCCTTTTGAACTTGTTGATGGAATCCCACGACAAATCGACCTTCCTCAAGTTGTACCAACTATGACATTCTCTCCTCTACTACACTTGAGTCCAAAAGGTTAGTAACTGGTGCAATGCACAGGCTAGGTATAATAAACTCCATTGACATCACTGCTTCTTTCCCATAGACCAACCTAAAAGGTGTTTTCCCTATCAACCTTTTTCTTGTCATCTTATATGCCCTTAAGACTGTAGGAAATTTTAGGTCCCAATCATCTCTCCCTACATTGTAGATCTTTGTAAAGGCATTCTCCAGGATTTTATTGAATGCTTCCACTGTCCCATTGGCCTAAGGATGATACGAGGTACTCTTCTGATGATAAATTTGAAACTCCTCGGTCAATGTTGCAATTGTTTTATTCAAGAATTGTGTTCCTTGATCACTGAGTAATATGCATAGACGTCCAAATTGTGTGACTACATTCTCAAACAGGAATCACATAGAAGCCTCTGCGGTACAGTCTATGATGGGTGCTACTTCTTCCCATATTTTCAAATACTATCTTGTAGTGATTATGTACCTCTCCCTTGATCTTCTTGTTTGTGGGTTGATTGGACCCACAAAATCTATGGCCCATTTATCAAATGCTTGCAATGTAACCTATGGGTTTAAAGGAATTTCATCTCTCCTAGATGGATTTCCCATCCTTTGACAAAAAATTGCATGCCTGAAAATGCTCTTTAGCATATTTATCCAGCGTGGGCCACCAAATCCCTGCACACAAATTTTTTTGTGTCATTGCCTTACATGCGTAATGTCCTCCTGCAATTCCTTCGTGCACTTCTTTAAGTATCATAGGTCTTTCATGTTCCAACAAAGATCGTATCAATATTCCATATGCCCCCAACTTATATAAGTTTCCTAAAATCAACTGGTAATCCCTTTCCTTAACTACTAATTATTTCTTCTATGCAACTATCATGTTTGATGGGGCCATTCATGTACTTAGGAGCTTCATGATGTCTGCAAAGTAGTCATCCACCATTTTAACTGCAAATAGTTGTGCATATGGTAATTTGTCATATAAATTCACTATGTCTTCCCCTGATAATATGCGCGATAAATGATTTGGCCATCCATTCATCTTCCCTGGTTTTACCACAACCTCAAAGTAGTTTTCATGAAACAACAGTATCCATCTGCATATTCTCACTCCCCAACACTGGCTTGTTCACAAGGTATTTTAATGCAGAATGGTTTGTGTACATATTAAAGTGAGAACCCAATAGATAATGTATGAACTTCTATAACACATATACCATTGCTAATCCTTTCCATTTTGTAGTGGTGTAATTCTTCTCTGTTATGGACAACTTCCTACTTGCAAAAGAAATTGGGTGATCAATATCTCCCTCCCCTGGTTGGGATAGTACTTTCCCAATTCTATAGACGATGCATCTACATAAACATGGAACTCTTTTTTTCCAATAAAAAAATATCAAAATCGATGCGATCACTAGTTTTGTTTTAAGGTGTCCAGAACCTTCTGACATTTCTTGTTCAATTGGAACTTCACTTCATTCTTCAACAAATTTTCCATAAGTGTTGTGATCTAAGCATACCTTTTGATAAAATTCCTGTAATATCCTGCGTTAGATATCATAGGAGATATTACACCAAGCTCTTCAAAACAACACAAGTACATACTTACTGCCATAGATTATTTCATGAAATGGGCAGAGGCCATTCCCCTATCTCATGTAAACGAGAAAGTGGTAATCCAATTCATAGAACAACAATTAATCACAAGGTTCAGTGCCCCTTCTGTTCTCATTTTTTATAATGCATCTTATTTTTCTTCCACCTTATTAACAGAGTTTTCCCTATACAAAGGAATCGTAATTAGATACACCCAACTTGCATAGAGGAAAAAATTTGGAGAAATGCAGAAGTGTCTTCTTTGTGGTTTGGTAAGACTTTAAGGGAAAGAAGGAAAGTTGGAAAGGACTACTTGCACCTCAGAGATAGAGATAGTAAGCTTCACCTTAATCACCTCATATTTTTGCAAATAATAGACGTCCTCCTCTCCCACTCGCTCAGGGCATTTTTCCAAAATAAAAGTCAACTATATCAAATGAGCGCACAATAGGAGAGGGTATGCATATATCTTCACCAGGGCTATGGACGCTTGTTGGCAGTGGAGCAAGGTCTATGATGTCAGGGTGACTCCATCGGGGCTATGGACGCTCACTGGCAGTGAAGCAACACCGTAGAAAATGAATGAAGGTAACAAAAGCGCCTAGTGCATGTGAATGATTTACTATATTCTTGTCAAAAGAGGGTGTTGGTCAGGTTCATAGGAAAAGAAGGTGGAATAAAGGTTAAAAATCCCACAGGCAGACCTAGATGCATCAACCAGGAAAATTCCAAATGCAAAGGTAAAAGAATCTATGATGAAAACCAATTCAGTTCCTAATCATTTTTGTTGCATCAACCGATCCCGAGGAAGGAACAAAGATATTATTTTCACCCAGTAAGTCACCATTTGTTGAGCATTCAACACACCCTAAAAATCCTATGTCAAAATTTCACTTTTTGGGTACCACTTGAGCTTTTGCACTATCTAATTCGACTTCATTGTGAAAATTGTTGCCTTTGCTTGTCATCTTGACTCTCATTGAGTCTTTCAAATTTTACTTGAATCTATGAAAAACCTAGGACTTAAAAGGCTCAACTTTTAAAATAAAAAATTAAACAACCAAAACATTTCACCCGATGCGCCCAAAATCGACATCAGAAGGAATTAAAAGATGAAAGAAAATCACTCGAAAATCCCCAGTCATCGAGCGTCGATCTTCACCGACATAGACAAAATAAATTTTTCTTTCATGATAAGCATCACACAATGATATCGCTGATAGTTGGTACCCGACGCGCTTAGCGAAATGGAGAAGACCAAATCGCAACGAACGTTCGGACCACACTAAAAAAAGTTATCTGATCGTCAACTTTTGAAATGTTTCGACATCGGGAGTTTTGAAGACGCTAACCCAAAGGAAAATATGCGATAGGTTTATCCTTGATCGTCGATCCTCGATACCTTTTCGGCATCAGTGATCCCAGATTTAGAACGCACAACTAAAGTAAAGTCCCGAATCCGTCTAATACTTACAAGTTAAGTCACCGATCTTCATTGCCATGTGTCCCAAGCCAGTCTTGTCGCGTCAGAGCCGTATGATGAAATCGATCGACATCGGGGGTTTTTTGCAGAAGGATATCAACGAAAACACCAATAACACATTGTCGATCCCCAAGTCACCCACTAGGAAAGAGGCATGATGGGATGTTTTAGCGCTAGCTACGTTTTTAAGGGACTAATTAATTCCAAATCTCTCATTAGTTACTAATTCATGCGCAAATAAAAAGGAACATTTGAATTTACCAATAGAACACATCACCCTCCTCACCTCTGTCGTCAACCCATGATGAATTAAATTAGAAATATTCAGGGAGGAAAATACACACATCAACTCGGAGCACCACCGAGGATGAATTCAGAGTTAACTTGGAGGAAATACAGTTTGTCTGAATGGTGTGAACAAGGGGTGCTACGCAATGAATCCTAGGCTTGAAAATACATTCTGAATCAGACAGGAAAAGATATGGACAAAGAACACAAGAAATACATACGCAAAGAAAAGAAATAATACATCCAATTGCTACAACCGAAATCCTTTCATCAAAGTTTCAGGACTTTTACATTAGATTTCAATCAAGCTCAAATTACATATAGTAGAGATTGTCTACGCTATTCGAACAACCAACCTGGTTTACATTAAACATGAAAATCTTAAAAAATTGTCGAGATTTGTGCCACGTCTGAGAATACAAAGTAGAGTTAGGTAACCATGTCCCTTCGACGCGCTGTCAAGGTCCTCGTGGAATTTCTCCCTGGCTGCTTCACGTTCTCTGAGATATTTCATATTTTGTTCTTCCGATGCACTTTGTGCTTCATGTAGCTGCATGATTGTATCTTGCGTTTCTCGGAGCCGTCTCTTGATCCATGTCACGTTCCCTTCATGACCTTGTGATACTGACACTTCTAGGGTCTTTGCCACCAACTGTCATCTTAATTACCTATTTTCCTGTTAGAGTTTGGCAATGGCGAGTTGTGCTTGTTTCAACTACTGAGTTGACTCTCAAATGTTAGATCCTATGGAATTCATCCTCCTCGTTCTTCTCCCACTTGTTACTTCGACAGGCTCTAGCCGAATAGCACACAAAAGTAATGCCTTGGTAGCTGATCTTGTGCATGATTCTCTTGGGGTTTGGGTTTCCCCAGCTTCCTTATTCTTCCTAGGCCTTCCCCTTCTCCGAGGTATCTGTTGTTGGGGAGGCATGTCTTCCAACATATTCCCTTCTAGCACAAATTCTTCCACTTCGACCTTCAGACGATGGGATATAATCATTTCTGCACGTAGGTCAGAGCCTCCCTTTGAAACCTTGGGAATGCCCGCTGCGAGTAAGAATGAATCCCAGGCGCTTTGGGGCTCAAGCCTAGCTCTTATGCTGCTTCGCGTGCCCCTTCTTATGTTTTGAGGGGTTCCCATGGTGCAACACATATTTTTCTTATGCATGGGGAACTTGGCGAGGGCCCAAAGTGGAAAACTTGACCAGTCTAGGCTCGCAAGATGAACCACTAATAGTGCATAAGCTCGGCTGGTGAGTAGAACACATACAGAACATCCAAAATTTATAATAGAGTGGGTAGTTGATGGAAACATGCTAGGTAACACTGAATTCATGGTGATTGGATGTTTTGGAGCAAACAAAAGATTTTCTGTGGCACATCTGCACAACGAGTACATCTAGGGTGTGTGAGATACATCCAATAGGAGTTGCAGGGCATGTGTGGTATGATCATCGTGATTTTTTATTCCCCCTATCCTTCATGATGAGCTGATGATGGTGGTTGCACATGCTGATGTGAATTTTGTTTAAACAACTTACCTCGACTTGGGGTGCCTAACGACTTCCCTTGTGACAAGACCCAACTCTTTTGGAACATACTCATACTCTTAACACATGTTTGACTATGACATCCTTTCCTGATTCCAAGGGCCAAGTGGCCACTCGCGTAACTTCAACTCTCATATTATGTCGTACCTGATATTTCATGCTATGGCACGTAGATGTAACCCAAATAAGATCCACCCTAACTAAAAAAAAATGATGGTGCCAACAAAAGCAGAGCAAGAAATTTGAAAGTTGCAGAGGTCCTGTAAGTATCAAATAACAAGGTTTAGCAAGATCTATAGGTATGTACCGGTCTGGATTATTCATGATTACACTTTATACATGTATTTTACCAAGTGTTTCTCTATACACGGTCTCTAAAAGATTTTAATTTTGATTGCAAGAAATATGCCTCTGAGTACTGAGAAAGAATGACTCAGGATTCTCATCGGTAGATTCAACAAAAATGGGCCAAGTGCGCGAGGAGTTGGGTCAAAATAAACAAGGAAATGAAGGATATCGGACTCCCCAAATTCAACACACCTCATGAATTCGTTGACTTGCGCGACATAGTCAAATTTCACACTCAACAAGATTCATCCTAGGTTGAAGAACCAACAAAGGTGTCAAACACAATGCCAGGTCAGGTGCGACAGTTTATGGAATATCCGATCAAAGATCAGGTTGTTCCACAACAATTAAGTTCCAGTATAAGTCAAGTATTGGGCACATGTGGTAGAGATAAGGGAGATTCACTCGGCCCTGATGGAACATCATAGATTCCCATACGCCAATACCTGCGAGGATATATCCATCCAACGGTCGGAGTACAAGAAGAATCACCCTCTTAAGTGATATATTGAGATGACTCAGAGGAGACTCATATGAGTGAACACCATGTGGTGAATTATGATTTGATTATCTGCACTTTAGTTGTTATTTTTAGTTAATTTTATATTATAAATAAGAGCATCGACCGATTAGTTAGAGGTCGATGGTTGTTGCAAGAAAATATCATTTTTGGTTTTGTTAAGAACTATTTCAGAGCTGCCTTTAATTGAGAAGTCCTTCTGGACCAGAGACAAGTTTATTTTTTCATCAAATGTGTGTATGATTGGATGTGAAAAAGAACTATTTATTATTTCATCTCATGAATGGATGCAGTAACGAGTAAGAGATATTAAATATATTAATAAGTTATCTGATGCAATGTTTTACAGTTCTTTATCTAATGATGAAAATGAATCGTTGTGTTATTATGTGATTAATGATTAGAGTTGAGTGAATTATTTTTCTTACCGTTGTTTATCACATGCCTGTTTTCTTCTGATAATTTGTGTCTCAGTCAATAATTGGAATATTCACATGGTTATTTTATTAGTACTAGGCCTGTGGTATACGGTCATTGTCTACATGCTAGGGTGTAAGGGTTATCCCAATCCCAGCCTCTTCTCCAGTAGTTAATTTTTGTTCTCATTTGTTTCCTAGTTGGTTTATACCAGCTTTCCATCTTATATCAGGCCCACCTAAGAGAAAATACAAAAAAGAGAACGTTTGAACTGAAGGAGAGGACTTCACAAGAAAATGTAAAGACCATCGATTAATTGGCCGGATCGCAAGATCTGGAGAACCATTCAACTATTAAACATTGCAGAGTCTTATTGGGCCTTGGTGGTGGGTTTAGTTCCTACTGTTGAATTAAAGGGATTTAGGCCCCATCAACAGAAAATTCCCTAGAAGGAGGGTTTGACGAATGAATGGTTGAATATATATTTCACATAATATCTCAGATAGCCTATAAAATCAAAACAACCCACTTGCATCGCTAGTCATTCCCAAAACATCCCACACACACTAAGTACTCATGAAATGAGTAACTCGCCCTAGCACGAGGAAGAACAATTGTTCCCTTATATACCTTACGCTCTTCCTCACGAGGAGTTAAATGAATTCAGAAGAATCACAAGAGCACATGCCCGACAGATTGATGAGATGCCCTTAGCTATGTTACTTCCTTGAAGAAAAAAAATAAGCAGGTCGGTGGTCGAATCCCCGGACTAGGTTTTCTTGCACACAGTAGAATACCTAATCAATTTATCCCTCATTGAAATCAAACATCCTCTCAATTTAATTCCCAAAACCGTGGCTGGTAAATTCTCCAAACCTGAAAAGTTTTCGGAAGAAGAAGGGTTCAACTTAGGTTCTGAGGACATGGAAGAAAAAAATGACCATGATGAAGAGAGGGGAAAACCACCTCAAAACAATCAACCTTGGTTGGATAGAGATGCTTTTTCCATCCCTATACGAGTCCACAATCTTCCCCGACATTCAGAGAAGCTACTTCCTAAATTTGACCCTGAAACCTCAGGAATGCTTGAAGATCATATCAAGAAATTCATACTAGTGATCAGACTTATGAATGTCCAACATGAAGACATAGTATGCAGGATTTTCCCTTACACTTTTGAGAATTCAACTTCCACGTGGTATTTTAACTTACACGTAGGATCCATAACTAGTTGGACAAAGTTTCTAAAAGATTTTCTAGATAAATTTGTAGAAGAAACTACCACAGGAGATCTAATGGATGAATTGTTTGCCGCCACCATGAGTTCGAAGGAAAGGGTCAAAGACTTTAATCAAATATTCACCACCATCTTAAACAAATTCCATCCTAAAGCTAAACCTACTCATGAGTTGTATTGGACATAATTTTCATTGATGTCAACAGGAGAAGTAAATGACCAGAAGTCCAAAGCTCAGGAAGAAGAATGAACTATTGATCACGATAGGATCAACAATCCAATGATGTTTAGAAAGGCTAGCACATGAATAAATATCTGAAGGAAGAACAAAGTGTAGAAGATATCGTCAGGATCAGTGGAAGGATTGCATAATTGATCAAATGCACAGAAATGGTGAGAATACTCAGGAACCATCCGATCACTGTGAAAAGAACAAGAGCCATTTGATCAGAAGTTGATCATGGGCTTAAGGGTCATGAGAGGATCATGACCATAGAAAAGGATGAGAGTTTGACTATCCATATACCCATCGACTGTGAGATCAAACCCAAGTTCTTGTTGAGCAGTCGAATCATTTTCAAGTAGAAGGAACGCTGGATGATTGGTCAAACGACCATATTAAGTCGTGACTGTCAGATGCACAAGCACATGAATCAAACAACCGTTAGATCTAGGTAATGTGCACCCACCTTAATATGTCAGTGAGAAGTGAGAGTGTTTTTAGGGGGACCCACATGAAACCACCCCATTTCGGACCCCCCCCCGCCCTACCCTTCATTAAAGGAAGAATGGCAAGGGGGGTCCATAATCCAACCTTAACTATTGATCTAAGCTCCTTGATCTCTTTCATCCAAGACTTGCATCTCCAATTCCGAACCCCCCCCCCCCCCCTTCATTAAAGGAAGAATGGAAAGGGGGGTCCGGAAACCAACCTTAACCGTTGATCTAAGATCCTTGATCTCCGCCATCCAAGACTTGCGCTTCCAATCCCCCCTCCCCCCCTCATTAAAGGCAATATGGCAAGGGGGGTCTGGAATCGAATCTCAACCGCAAAATTAGACACAAAAATCTTAACCGTCTGAATCTGCAAGGAGGATATGCCTAGGACTTAGCTAACAGTCCAAAACAAATAAATTATCAAGAGTCATTGATCTAGAGGACACATGACAAACACATGGCATCTCGCTGACTTGCGAGTTGGAGAAGTCAAATGCAAGAACGTAGGAACTCACAATATGCGAGGTCGCGATAGAATCAGGGCCATTAGATCACAGAGGATCAAGGAAGACCTCTAACCATCGATAAAATATACATCAAGATATCTATGTCGACAAACCACAACAGCAGGCCACGTCAGTCAGGACGCGTGCATCCACGTCAACAAGATCCACATAAGTAAGGACACGTGGCATACTTAGACACTGATAAGTGTCAAGTTAATATGACATTTCAAGCACATGAAAACCACGAATTTGAATGACACATGGAAGGTACTCGACACATGTCAAGGCTTCTTGTGATGTTAGAAAGTATACGTCATGTAGGGAGTTTTCATCTCGGGATTTTTTGCATCATAAGAAAATACTCTAAAAGCACAAAGTCTTGAACGTCGAAACTCTGAAAGGGACATGCATCAAGAATTCTATGTTTTCGACGGTTTTGGAGAGTTGGAGGTTATGAAGACTCGAAGGAATAAACACCAAAATCCCATCAGTCATCCATCTTGTCAGGAGATTGAATCACGACCATTGATTTGGTAAAGGTCACAAGCACTCGTTGAAGCTTAGCATTCGGTCACTGCCATTGGTCATATGCTATAAGAATATTAAAAGAAAATTATAATGTGTCGCTATAATTGGTAAAGCCCGTGGTTATGTAACGCACGATCATATGTGATGGTTTGAAGGAAGCGCCTTCACAAAATCTGGGCTCTGTAAATATAATAGAGATTAGGCATTGAGTATAAAGGATTAAATTGATCCATGATTGTGATCAATTTATGACAAAAATGAACCAATACAAAGTCATGATTAAAAGAGAATAAATCATGAAAATATGAATAAAGAATAAAAAGAAAAATGATATTAATTAAAGTTTAGATTATCATTTTAAATGAAAAGGTACAATGGTTCAAATAAAGGGACACGTTGTTTTAAATTTCACACCAGTTTGAAGATTATATAAACAAGAAAAAGTGGTGAGAAGAAAGTGTCTCTGCAGCTCAAGTCAGAAGATCAATAGTTGAAGCAGAGTCCAGGAAGAAATACAAATACGTATGTATCAAGGGTGGTTAGGTGGTGTAAGGGCAAGTTGGTGCCTGTAGAGGGAGTTGTTGCTTCCTTGTCAGTTGTAGCTGACTAAACAAGGGGGTCGTAGCCTCCTACCAGTCGGTGCTGGTAAAATAGGGTGTGGGTGCATCCTGATCAGTTGGTGTTGATCAAAGAGGAAGTACATCTTCCTTCTATGTAACATGTAAAACCAATTTTGCAGTTAATAGAAAAGAATTTGTGGTTTTCCCATTTGGGTTCCATGATAAAATACTGTGTCAAAATTCTATTTGCATTAATAAATGAAAAATTGATATAATTGCTCTATCATTGATTCAGCCCCCCCTCTTAGCGACAGGATCTGATTCTACAAGTTTCAAATCGAAGTATATACTAATGCCCTCCCAGCTTCTATTTCCATGTTTGTGAAGAGGGCTGCCAAACTAACCCTAGATAAGAATTTCGAAGAAGCCAAAATGATAGAGTTCCAAATGAAAGGATGTAAAGAAGGCTAGGTCTCTTTAATGAAGAAAGAAGTTCAACCTCCTCCCAAGAGAGGACTATTGCTTACTAGACCCTCACGGAAATAAACAGAACAAGCCCCTGATAAAGGAAGCGGGGAAATAGAAGACCTACAACGTATGGTAAAAAAACTATCAAACGAAATCATAGACATGAAGAGAAGTGCAGGGGAGCGAAACCAAGGCCAAAGGCCCTATAATCCTTTCTTTAAAAGAAACCCACCGTTCAAAGCAATTGAAACTCCTTCATCTAACCTAAACATCGATCTAGGAAATGTGGCATCTGACTCTTTCTGTACTTATCACCAAGAGAACCTCTCTAAAAGAGACTGCCCTCAATGGGTACATGCTATGAACTTAATGGATAATTGGTTTCTAGATGAAGTCTCCCTGATCGAACAATCAAGCAGCTCCAGTATAAATATTGTCGATCAAGAAGAGGTCGATCCACCGAAAGAAACAACCATGTTGATATGGGATCCTGATTTACCTATGCCTTATGATGACCTATGTGAAGTTCAAGAACCACCTGTAGAAGTCTTGGTTGTGAAAACATGAAGCAGGGATCAACCTGTCTCAACTGATCTCATTACGACCCAAACTTCGGGAAGAAGATCAACTCCTGATCACCCAAAAACACCTTTTTCTCCTTGAAAAAACCCTATAAATATCCATAAGCGAGAATCGCCCAAGATGGATACAACAAAGTTGAAGATTTAAAGAAGTTGAAGGCTAATATATTAGTTATGGACATGTGTAGAATCCCTTAGCAAAAGGACTTCCTATTACATGCTTTGAAATCAATAGAGAATCCTATAACGAGCATTGATCAAGAGGAGAGTCTAACTCCCATAGACCCAAGGAATAAACCAACTATGAATGCTTGTTCTAAAGAAAAAAATGGAAAGCCTTTTGTCCCACCTTTCCTTTTAACATTCAAAGTATTTAACATAAACATCCATAACTATTTAGTCAATTCAATAGCATCCTCTAATGTTATGCCACTTTCTATCAGAAAAAAACTAAACACAGTCCCTCTCAAGAGTGACAAACATGTAATACAACTAGACAGAGCTCAGGTAAAGGTCATGGGAGAACTCAAAGACATAATGATCAGAATAGTGACACATCCTAAATTTGTGCAAGTGATTGACATCATTGTAGTAGATATCCCAAAAGATTGCGGGTTGTTATTAAGTTGAGATTTGTCTGAAAAGTTAAACGGATACTTTAGTACAGACTGGGATCACCTTTGGTTACCATTAAAGGGAAACAAAAATATGATCAGAATTGATAGGGAAAGATATCTGAAACATACTATCATTGATCTAGAAACCCTTAACGAAACCTCATCGGCAGATTTCCCTGTGCTAGGTAATTATTCCTATGATTCTTATTTCGGGAACTTCTCCCCTCTCTCATATGATGTCCCTCTCACTCAAAACTCCGAAATGATTTTTCAAGAGGAATTGTCGACGACGGTAGAGGAAACCCCCTTTTGCCAAGATCTTGAGTTAGAGATCACATAACTCATGATAGGAAAAGAGGAGAGTAATAAGAAAGGGGAAGCTGATAGATTTTTCCCGCACATTTGGACCTTATACTTTGATGGATCTAAATAAAAATAAGGGTTAGGAGCGAGGTGTATCCTCATTAACCTGAAATGAGAAAGACATTTTATGTCCTGTATACTAGAATTTGAATGCACAAATAAAACTATCGAGTATGAAGCTCTAGTACAAGGGTTAAAGAAATCCATAGACCTGAACGTCCAAGAATTGAATTTTTTCAGAGAATCTGAAATCATTGTCATATAGATAAGGAATACTATACATTGTAACTCTCCACACCCCAACAAGAAGTGCATATGCTAATAGAGCATTTCAAATATTTCAACCTCACAACAATCCCTAGAGAAAAGAACATTCTTGTTGATTCTCTGGCCACCATTGCCTCAAGGCTATCACCTCTAGAGGATTATGAATCTTCTCGGTTCACTGTAGAATTTCTCTACAAACCCTCAGTACCCAACCACATTTCTAGTTGGAAGGTCTTTGAAGAGGATGAACAGATCATAAACTTTTTGACTAACCAAGATAATTTCAAAGACTTAGCTATTGACGATGAATTATTCTAGGAACGATCAACAGTAATTGATCCTTGCAAAGGTCAACCAACTGACAAATAAAAGTATCACACAATCCCAAAGGGGATAGCTAATTTAGAAAATCTTTTTAACCTAAAAGAACAATTTAAGGGGCCCAAAAAAGCGAAGACCGGTAGTTCTTGTCCCATGAATGAAACTATAAATATCAAAAAACCCAAAGAATATAAATCTCGGTAAGACTATATCTAAAGAGGAAAGGAAGGCTTATCTCAAACTTTTCAGACAATATCAGGATGTCTTTGCATGGTCCTACCAAGATATGAAAACCTATGATACCTGTATCATTCAACACATTATTCCGTTAAAACTTGAAGTGAAACCCTTCCAACAAAATCTCTAAAAGTATCACCCATCCTTGGAGCCTCTCATGTGTCAGGAGTTAAGGAGACTGTTAGATGCCAAAATTATCTTCTAGGTTAGACACTCTACATGGGTAGCAAATTTGGTTCCTGTGAGGAAAAGGTTTGGCGAAATTCGCCTATGCGAAGATTTCAAAAACCTCAACAGAGATTCAAAAAAGGACAACTACCCAGTCCCACCAATGGAGCATCTCTTGGATACCGTGTCTGGCTCTAAGATTTTCTCCCCGCTGGATGATTTCTCAGGTTACAACCAAGTTCTTGTTTCAGAGGAAGATCGTTTAAAAACTACCTTCCGAACCAAGTGGGGAACTTTTTCTTACAAACGCATGCCCTTTGGGTTAATCAACGTAGGGGAGACCTTCTAGAGGGCCATGGATGTAGAATTTCGGGGACTAATCAACAAGTGTGTAGTAGTGTATTTGGACGATGTAACTGTGTATTCAAAGAACATAGAAGATCACATCCAACACTTAACCCAAATTTTTGAAAGGTGTAGGAAATACGGCATATCCTTAAACCCTAAGAAAACTATTTTTAGTGTCGAGGAAGGAAATTTGTTAGGCCACATTATATCTCAATCATGCATCCTCATAGACCTAGAAAGGATTAAGGCTATAACTCAACTTCCATTACCTCACAACAGAAAAACTATGCAATCATTCTTCGGGAAAATCAACTTTGTGAGGAAATTCACTCTCGATTTCACAGAAACTATCAAACCCTTACAAAAGATGATTCGTAAAGATGTTGAATTTAAGTGGGATGATGAATGAAAGAAGGCATTCAGTAATATTAAGACTACTATACCTCAGGCCCCCGTGTTGCGAAGTCTCGATTTCAACAAATATTTTTTCCTCTATACTTTCGCCTCTGATCAATTGTTAGCAGCAGTATTGACTCAAAAGGATGATGAAAACAACGAGGCTCCAGTTTCATTCATGCACACTAATCTTCAATGTGTTGAAATTAATTATCCTTCTATAGATAAACAAGCTTATGCAGTTTATAAGGTAGTAAAACATTTCGGATCTTACATCCTCAAGAACCACACCAAAGTAATCATGCCTCACCCTGTATTCTGATCCCTATTTACTCAACAGGAGATGGGGGAAAGAAGAGGAAACTGGATGGAAGTAGTCCAAGAATTTGATATAGATATAAAACCTTCTAAACTAGTTAAAGGACAAGGGTTATGCAAACTGACAGTTGAAGCTCAAGACCAAGTAAATGAACACACCAGATGGGAGAATGAAATGGAATTATGGTGTGGTGAAGCATCATACGTTTCCCCGGGACAAGAGTCCTGGTATGAGAAACTGAATTACCTCCTACACCATGGGACTTGTCCAGAAAACCTCAACCCTAGGGAAAGGAGAGCTCTCAGGTTAAAATCTACACAATATCGCCTCATAAATTTGGTACTCTTCCGGGTTAATATATGATGGAGTATTTTTTAGATGTCTCAAATGTGAAGATGTTGTTGGAGTTACTTCACACACACCTAGGATTTATTTTTCCTAAGGTTTTTCCTTGTTTATTAGTCATTATTCAGTCTCCTATATTTTAGGAAGAATATTCCTCTAGGGAGAATATTCTCTTCAGTTTGATCAGTTGAGTGGAGTCTAGATGCTACATTGGAATTATCCCCATGCATCACTAGGATCATCACCAAATAATGTGCACTTCCCTTTGGATCATCACCAGACTAGCGCATTACCCTTGATTCCCTGAGTTAAATCCTCGCTACTCTATGTTCAGTCAGTTAACTGAAGATTAGTTGACTAGTTAACTCAGCTAGGTGGAAATTCACTCTTGTAACTGCCTAAGAGACTAGAATAGGTGGCAGTTTACTCCTGTAACTCATGGTGTGTATCCAAATCACTCTAGAACACCACTATGGCTCATTAGTTACTCATGTATCCTATATCTATTGTAAATTATTCACTCTTTGAGTGTGGAATACGGTTAATGAGAATTCTTTCATTTTTTCACTCCTTCTTCTTCTTTCTCAAATTCTCTCTGCAAATGTGTGTATTATTGTTTAGATAGATCTATTATGTGCAAGTTCAACACATTTACATGGTATCACCGACAAAGGAAGGATTGAACTCACCAATGGAAGATTCAAGAACGTGTTGCATGTTCCCAAACTTTCTGTCAACCTTCTCTTCGTATATCAGATGACAAATTATGGAAATGGAAAGAAATTCGTATTCACACCAAATGTCATGGACATCTATGACATGCAAACCAACTCCAGGGTTGCTACCGGTGAGGTAAATCATTAGTCTATATTGTATACATTTTCAGAATTCGTTGAACCTGATTTTGCTTTACTGCTTACTCATGTTGATGAAAGTAGTAGGATATGGCACGAAAGGTTTGGACATTAGAATTTTAGATACATGCAACAACTTAGCAAGCAAATATTAGTTGATGGTCTACCAGACATCCATTTCTCCAAGGGAGTATGTGAGGGATGTGTTCTCAGGAAACACCCTCAAGAGAAATTTGACAAAGGAAAGTCTCAGAGAGCTTCTGCACCTTTAGATCTGATCCACAGTGACCTTATGGGTCCTTTTCCACATCCATCCATCAGTAAATCAAGGTTTGTTATCATTTTTGTTGATGATTTCTCATGTTTTAATTGGATCTACTTTCTCAGGAAACAATCCGAGGTCTTTCAACACCTCAAAGATTTCAAAGCCTTGGTTGAGACATAGTCCAGAAAGAAGATCAAAGTCCTTCAAACTGATAACGGGGGAGAGTATGTGAATCATGAGATACACAATCTTTTCCATGAGGCAAGGATTCAGTTGCAGCATATAGTTCCCTATACTCCGTAGCAAAATGGAGTTGTTGAGTGGAAAAATCGATCTCTAAATGAGATGGCATCTTGCATGTTGCATGCAAAGTCACTACCATAGAGACTATGGGTCGAAGCACTTAAATGTGCAACATACATCCAAAACAGATCGCCCCATAGATCTGTCAAGGGTAAGACCCTCTACAAGGCTTGGAGCGGCCTTAAACTGGAAGTGAACCACTTTCGCATTTTTGGTTCTCGTGCATGGGCCTAGATTCCATCTGAAAAAAGCAAGGCACTTGATCCACAGAGCACTGAGTGCATTTTTGTTGGATACCCTAACGGTGTGAAGGGATATCATTTTATTGATCTTTCCTCGGTCTGACTCATCATTGAGCGTAGTGTCCAATTCGAGGAAAGTGTCTCACATGTACCTCAACAGTCGCATGCAGACACCTTCACTCTTCCACCTGTCTTAGATGATGAGCATGCACATGCCAACTCTTCTTCAAATGAGAGTTTTGATTCAGAGGACTTGGATGATTTTGATTCAAATTCATAGTCAGTACAGTTGGATGCAGAGACAGAGCATCTAGATGCAGTTGCAGAGCCAGAGAAGAGGCCCAAGTGGGCACAAACTACTCTTCAGGATGCATGGGATCTTGTCGGTGATCCAACTGATACTAGGAGGACTCGATATGATTTCAAGGATCCTCTTGTTGCACTCACTTCCACTGAACCATTGCCTTCAAGGCATATTTTCTTGGTCCAGTCTTTAGATCCATAGTCTTATGGCGAGGCTACTAAAAATACCTTTTGGGAATCCACCATGCAGGTGGAGTACAACTCCCTCCTCGAGAACCAGAATTAGGATCTGGTTCCCCTTCCTTCTGGGAGGAAACTTGTCAGATGCAGATGGGTCTATAGGACCAAGAGAACAACATATGGACAAATGAGCAAATACAAAGTCAGGCTTTTCGCCAAAGGCTTTTAACAGGTTCATGGTATTGACTATGATTAGACCTTCACTCCAATAGAGAAGATGGATTCCATACAATTGGCACTTGCCATTGCGACAACCAAGGGATGGGAAGTCCATCATATGGATGTGAAGAATGCATTTCTTCATGGTGATCTCTATGAGGAGATCTACATGGAGAAGCCCCAGGGATTTATGCAGGACTCGTCTTTGGTATGTTGACTGAAGAAGTCACTTTATGGCCTCAAGCAGGCTCCAAGGGCATGGTATTCCAAGATGGACTCCTACCTGTTATCATAAAACTTTGTACATTATTAATCAGACCCGAATGTATACATGCTCAGGACGACTGATTCACTTCTACTTTTAGTTATGTATGTCGATGATTTGTTGATCACCAGTTGCTCGACTTCAACAATTGTTGCAGTCAAGAGGATTCTTCATGATAGGTTTTTGATGACGGACATGGGTCCGCTACACTTATTCCTTGGACTTGAGATCAGTCAGGATGCATCAAGAATCAAACTATCTCAAGCCCGATATGCATGAAATATCCTTGAGAGATTTCACATGACAGACTGCAAGTCTACTCTGACTCCTTTTCTATCAAGAGTCAAACTTGAGGATGGTAGGGAGACTCCACTGGTCAACAAAACATTGTACAAACAGCTAGTGGGGAGCTTGTTGTATCTCACACACTCTAGACTAGACCTCTCATATGCAGTTGGAATATTTTCCAAGTTCATGCACGAGCCGCATGAGCTACATTGCAAAGCTGTAAAGTGTATCCTTTGATATGTGCAGGGCACCATCACGTTTGGGATTCATTATGCAACAAACTCTAAATTAGATCTCATTGGGTTTACTGATTCTGACTAGGTTGGCGATAATATTGATCGCAAGTCCACATCTTCTTACTCAGATAGTCTCGGTTCCATGCCTATCTGTTGGTCAAGCAAGAAGAAAGCTTCCATTTCTCTATCTTTAGCCGAGGCAGAGTACAGAGGGGTAGTTAACATAACCATTCAGGTTACGTGGATACAACATTTTCTCACTGAGATGGACATTCAGTTTCATCGACCGATCGTCATCTGGTGTGACAACCAGAGCACTCTGAAGTTCTACAGAGATCCAGTTCAGAGGCAGCAGACAAAGCACATCGAGATCCACATGCACTACATCTGAGACTTAGTACATGAGGGTATCATCAACTTACATTTCTGTCCTTCAGTAGAACAGATGACAAACATTTTCACCAAGACCTTCACAGAGCAGAAATTCTATTCTTTGCGAGGTCGTCTTGGAGTGAAGGACACAGTTTCCTAGAAACTGTAGTTCTTCCTTTTACATACATTGTACCTTGAGGGGGGGNGTTTCCCATGAGGTTTTCCCTCTTTCCTCACTTTATTTTTAGTGTATCTTTTGTACTTGGGTACCTAACATGGCCTCGTTATCGTGACCCAATCTTTATTTTCACCATAGTGATGTTCAGGGGGGGTGTTGGAGTTACTTCACACACACCTAGGATTTATTTTTCCAAAGTTTAATCCTTTTCTATTAGTCATAATTAGTCATTATCCAGTCTCTTATATTTTAGGGGAGAATATTCCACCCGGAGAATATTCTCTTTCAGTTGACACTTCAGTTTGACTAGTTGAGTTGAGTTTAGATGTTCCATTGGGATCATCACCATGCAACATTGGGATAATCACCATGATAATTAGACCTTTCCTTGGTATCATCACCAGAGTGGCACAT
>ML856629.1:27617-46416 GCA_009831015.1 Picea engelmannii
CGTGTCCCTTTATTTGAACCATTGTACCTTTTCATTTAAAATGATAATCTAAACTTTAATTAATATCATTTTTCTTTTTATTCTTTATTCATATTTTCATGATTTATTCTCTTTTAATCATGACTTTGTATTGGTTCATTTTTTTCATAAATTGATCACAATCATGGATCAATTTAATCCTTTATACTCGATGCCTAATCTCTATTATATTTACAGAGCCCAGATTCTGTGAAGGCGCTTCCTTCAAACCATCACATATGATCGTGCGTTACATAACCACGGGCTTTACCAATTATAGCGACACGTTATAATTTTCTTTTAATATTCTTATAGCATATGACCAATGGCAGTGACCGAATGCTAAGCTTCAACGAGTGCTTGTGACCTTTACCAAATCAATGGTCGTGATTCAATCTCCTGACAAGATGGATGACTGACGGGATTTTGGTGTTTATTCCTTCGAGTCTTCATAACCTCCAACTCTCCAAAACCGTCGAAAACATAGAATTCTTGACGCATGTCCCTTTCAGAGTTTCGACGTTCAAGACTTTGTGCTTTTAGAGTATTTTCTTATGATGCAAAAACTCCCGAGATGAAAACTCCCTACATGACGTATACTTTCTAACATCACAAGAAGCCTTGACATGTGCCGAGTACCTTCCATGTGCCATTCAAATTCGTGGTTTTCATGTGCTTGAAATGTCATATTAACTTGACACTTGTCAGTGTCTAAGTATGCCACGTGTCCTTACTTATGTGGATCTTGTTGACGTGGATGCACGCGTCCTGACTGACGTGGCCTGCTGTTGTGGTTTGTCGACATAGATATCTTGATGTATATTTTATCGATGGTTAGAGGTATTCCTTGATCCTCTGTGATCTAATGGCCCTTATTCTATCGCGACCTCGCATATTGTGAGTTCCTACGTTCTTGCATTTGACTTCTCCAACTCGCAAGTCAGCGAGATGCCATGTGCTTGTCATGTGTCCTCTAGATCAATGACTCTTGATCATTTCTTTGTTTTGGATTGTTAGCTGAGTCCTAGGCATATCCTCCTTGCAGATTCAGACGGTTAAGATTTTTGTGTCTAATTTTGCGGTTGAGATTCGATTCCAGACCCCCCTTGCCATATTGCCTTTAATGAGGGGGGGGGGAGGGGGGATTGGAAGCACAAGTCTTGGATGGCGGAGATCAAGGATCTTAGATCAATGGTTAAGGTTGGTTTCCGGACCCCCCTTTCCATTCTTCCTTTAATGAAGGGGGGGGGTTCGGAATTGGACATGCAAGTCTTGGATGAAAGAGATCAAGGAGCTTAGATCAATAGTTAAGGTTGGATTATGGACCCCCCTTTCCATTCTTCCTTTAATGAAGGGTGGGGCGGGGGGGTCCGAAATGGGGTGGTTTCATGTGGGTCCCCCTAAAAACACTCTCACTTCTCACTGCCATATTAAGGTGGGTGCACATTACCTGGATCTAACGGTTGTTTGATTCATGTGCTTGTGCATCTGACGGTCACGACTTAATATGGTCATTTGACCAATCATCCAGCGTTCCTTCTACTTGAAAATGATTCGACTGCTCAACAAGAAATTGGGTTTGATCTCACAGTCGATGGGTATATGGATAGTCAAACTCTCATCCTTTTCGATGGTCATGATCCTCTCACGACCCTTAAGCCCATGATCAACTTCTGATCAAATGGATCTTGTTCTTTTCACAATGATTGGATGGTTACTGAGTATTCTCACCATTTCTGTGCATTTGATCAATTATGCAATCCTTCCACTGATCCTAACGATATCTTCTACACTTTGTTCTTCCTTTAGATATTTATTCATGTGCTAACCTTTCTAAACATCATTGGATTGTTGATCCTATCGTGATCAATAGTTCATTCTTCTTCCTAAGCTTTGGACTTCTGGTCATTTACTTCTCCTGTTGACATCAATGAAAATTATGTCCAATACAACTCATGAGTAGGTTTAGCTTCAGGATGGAATTTGCTTAAGATGGTGGTGAATATTTGATTAAAGTCTTTGACCCTTTCCTTCGAACTCATGGTGGCTTCAAACAATTCAGCCATTAGATCTCCTGTGGTAGTTTCTTCTACAAATTTATCTAGAAAATCTTTCAGAAACTTTGTCCAACTAGTTATGGATCCTACGTGTAAGTTAAAATACCACGTGGAAGTTGAATTCTCAAAAGTGTAAGGGAAAATCCTGCATACTATGTCTTCATGTTGGACATTCATAAGTTTGATCGCTAGTATGAATTTCTTGATATGATCTTCAAGCATTCCTAAGGTTTCAGGGTCAAATTTAGGAAGTAGCTTCTCTGAATGTCGGGGAAGATTGTGGACTCGTATAGGGATGGCAAAAGCATCTCTATCCAACCAAGGTTGATTGTTTTGAGGTGGGTTTCCCCTCTCTTCATCATGGTCATTTTTTTCTTCCATGTCCTCAAAACCTAAGTTGAACCCTTCTTCTTCCGAAAACTTTTCGGGTTTGGAGAATTTACCAGCCACGGTTTTGGGAATTAAATTGAGAGGATGTTTGATTTCAATGAGGGAGAAAGTGATTAGGTATTCTACTGTGTGCAAGAAAACCTGGTCCGGGGATTCGACCACCGACCTGCTTATTTTTTTTCTTCAAGGAAGTAACATAGCTAAGGGCAACTCATCGATCTGTCGGGCATATGCTCTTGTGATTCTTCTGAATTCATTTAACTCCTCGTGAGGAAGAGTGTAAGGTATATAAGGGAACAATTGTTCTTCCTCGTGCTAGGGCGAGTTACTCATTTCATGAGTACTTAGTGTGTGTGGGATGTTTTGGGAATGACTAGCGATGCAAGTGGGTTGTTTTGATTTTATAGGCTATCTGAGATATTATGTGAAATATATATTCAACCATTCATTCGTCAAACCCTCCTTCTAGGGAATTTTCTGTTGATGGGGCCTAAATCCCTTTAATTCAACAGTAGGAACTAAACCCACCACCAAGGCCCAATAAGACTCTGCAATGTTTAATAGTTGAATGGTTCTCCAGATCTTGCGATCCGGCCAATTAATCGATGGTCTTTACATTTTCTTGTGAAGTCCTCTCCTTCAGTTCAAACGTTCTCTTTTTTGTATTTTCTCTTAGGTGGGCCTGATATAAGATGGAAAGCTGGTATAAACCAACTAGGAAACAAATGAGAACAAAAATTAACTACTGGAGAAGAGGCTGGGATTGGGATAACCCTTACACCCTAGCATGTAGACAATGACCGTATACCACAGGCCTAGTACTAATAAAATAACCATGTGAATATTCCAATTATTGACTGAGACACAAATTATCAGAAGAAAACAGGCATGTGATAAACAACGGTAAGAAAAATAATTCACTCAACTCTAATCATTAATCACATAATAACACAACGATTCATTTTCATCATTAGATAAAGAACTGTAAAACATTGCATCAGATAACTTATTAATATATTTAATATCTCTTACTCGTTACTGCATCCATTCATGAGATGAAATAATAAATAGTTCTTTTTCACATCCAATCATACACACATTTGATGAAAAAATAAACTTGTCTCTGGTCCAGAAGGACTTCTCAATTAAAGGCAGCTCTGAAATAGTTCTTAACAAAACCAAAAATGATATTTTCTTGCAACAACCATCGACCTCTAACTAATCGGTCGATGCTCTTATTTATAATATAAAATTAACTAAAAATAACAACTAAAGTGCAGATAATCAAATCATAATTCACCACATGGTGTTCACTCATATGAGTCTCCTCTGAGTCATCTCAATATATCACTTAAGAGGGTGATTCTTCTTGTACTCCGACCGTTGGATGGATATATCCTCGCAGGTATTGGCGTATGGGAATCTATGATGTTCCATCAGGGCCGAGTGAATCTCCCTTATCTCTACCACATGTGCCCAATACTTGACTTATACTGGAACTTAATTGTTGTGGAACAACCTGATCTTTGATCGGATATTCCATAAACTGTCGCACCTGACCTGGCATTGTGTTTGACACCTTTGTTGGTTCTTCAACCTAGGATGAATCTTGTTGAGTGTGAAATTTGACTATGTCGCGCAAGTCAACGAATTCATGAGGTGTGTTGAATTTGGGGAGTCCGATATCCTTCATTTCCTTGTTTATTTTGACCCAACTCCTCGCGCACTTGGCCCATTTTTGTTGAATCTACCGATGAGAATCCTGAGTCATTCTTTCTCAGTACTCAGAGGCATATTTCTTGCAATCAAAATTAAAATCTTTTAGAGACCGTGTATAGAGAAACACTTGGTAAAATACATGTATAAAGTGTAATCATGAATAATCCAGACCGGTACATACCTATAGATCTTGCTAAACCTTGTTATTTGATACTTACAGGACCTCTGCAACTTTCAAATTTCTTGCTCTGCTTTTGTTGGCACCATCATTTTTTTTTAGTTAGGGTGGATCTTATTTGGGTTACATCTACGTGCCATAGCATGAAATATCAGGTACGACATAATATGAGAGTTGAAGTTACGCGAGTGGCCACTTGGCCCTTGGAATCAGGAAAGGATGTCATAGTCAAACATGTGTTAAGAGTATGAGTATGTTCCAAAAGAGTTGGGTCTTGTCACAAGGGAAGTCGTTAGGCACCCCAAGTCGAGGTAAGTTGTTTAAACAAAATTCACATCAGCATGTGCAACCACCATCATCAGCTCATCATGAAGGATAGGGGGAATAAAAAATCACGATGATCATACCACACATGCCCTGCAACTCCTATTGGATGTATCTCACACACCCTAGATGTACTCGTTGTGCAGATGTGCCACAGAAAATCTTTTGTTTGCTCCAAAACATCCAATCACCATGAATTCAGTGTTACCTAGCATGTTTCCATCAACTACCCACTCTATTATAAATTTTGGATGTTCTGTATGTGTTCTACTCACCAGCCGAGCTTATGCACTATTAGTGGTTCATCTTGCGAGCCTAGACTGGTCAAGTTTTCCACTTTGGGCCCTCGCCAAGTTCCCCATGCATAAGAAAAATATGTGTTGCACCATGGGAACCCCTCAAAACATAAGAAGGGGCACGCGAAGCAGCATAAGAGCTAGGCTTGAGCCCCAAAGCGCCTGGGATTCATTCTTACTCGCAGCGGGCATTCCCAAGGTTTCAAAGGGAGGCTCTGACCTACGTGCAGAAATGATTATATCCCATCGTCTGAAGGTCGAAGTGGAAGAATTTGTGCTAGAAGGGAATATGTTGGAAGACATGCCTCCCCAACAACAGATACCTCGGAGAAGGGGAAGGCCTAGGAAGAATAAGGAAGCTGGGGAAACCCAAACCCCAAGAGAATCATGCACAAGATCAGCTACCAAGGCATTACTTTTGTGTGCTATTCGGCTAGAGCCTGTCGAAGTAACAAGTGGGAGAAGAACGAGGAGGATGAATTCCATAGGATCTAACATTTGAGAGTCAACTCAGTAGTTGAAACAAGCACAACTCGCCATTGCCAAACTCTAACAGGAAAATAGGTAATTAAGATGACAGTTGGTGGCAAAGACCCTAGAAGTGTCAGTATCACAAGGTCATGAAGGGAACGTGACATGGATCAAGAGACGGCTCCGAGAAACGCAAGATACAATCATGCAGCTACATGAAGCACAAAGTGCATCGGAAGAACAAAATATGAAATATCTCAGAGAACGTGAAGCAGCCAGGGAGAAATTCCACGAGGACCTTGACAGCGCGTCGAAGGGACATGGTTACCTAACTCTACTTTGTATTCTCAGACGTGGCACAAATCTCGACAATTTTTTAAGATTTTCATGTTTAATGTAAACCAGGTTGGTTGTTCGAATAGCGTAGACAATCTCTACTATATGTAATTTGAGCTTGATTGAAATCTAATGTAAAAGTCCTGAAACTTTGATGAAAGGATTTCGGTTGTAGCAATTGGATGTATTATTTCTTTTCTTTGCGTATGTATTTCTTGTGTTCTTTGTCCATATCTTTTCCTGTCTGATTCAGAATGTATTTTCAAGCCTAGGATTCATTGCGTAGCACCCCTTGTTCACACCATTCAGACAAACTGTATTTCCTCCAAGTTAACTCTGAATTCATCCTCGGTGGTGCTCCGAGTTGATGTGTGTATTTTCCTCCCTGAATATTTCTAATTTAATTCATCATGGGTTGACGACAGAGGTGAGGAGGGTGATGTGTTCTATTGGTAAATTCAAATGTTCCTTTTTATTTGCGCATGAATTAGTAACTAATGAGAGATTTGGAATTAATTAGTCCCTTAAAAACGTAGCTAGCGCTAAAACATCCCATCATGCCTCTTTCCTAGTGGGTGACTTGGGGATCGACAATGTGTTATTGGTGTTTTCGTTGATATCCTTCTGCAAAAAACCCCCGATGTCGATCGATTTCATCATACGGCTCTGACGCGACAAGACTGGCTTGGGACACATGGCAATGAAGATCGGTGACTTAACTTGTAAGTATTAGACGGATTCGGGACTTTACTTTAGTTGTGCGTTCTAAATCTGGGATCACTGATGCCGAAAAGGTATCGAGGATCGACGATCAAGGATAAACCTATCGCATATTTTCCTTTGGGTTAGCGTCTTCAAAACTCCCGATGTCGAAACATTTCAAAAGTTGACGATCAGATAACTTTTTTTAGTGTGGTCCGAACGTTCGTTGCGATTTGGTCTTCTCCATTTCGCTAAGCGCGTCGGGTACCAACTATCAGCGATATCATTGTGTGATGCTTATCATGAAAGAAAAATTTATTTTGTCTATGTCGGTGAAGATCGACGCTCGATGACTGGGGATTTTCGAGTGATTTTCTTTCATCTTTTAATTCCTTCTGATGTCGATTTTGGGCGCATCGGGTGAAATGTTTTGGTTGTTTAATTTTTTATTTTAAAAGTTGAGCCTTTTAAGTCCTAGGTTTTTCATAGATTCAAGTAAAATTTGAAAGACTCAATGAGAGTCAAGATGACAAGCAAAGGCAACAATTTTCACAATGAAGTCGAATTAGATAGTGCAAAAGCTCAAGTGGTACCCAAAAAGTGAAATTTTGACATAGGATTTTTAGGGTGTGTTGAATGCTCAACAAATGGTGACTTACTGGGTGAAAATAATATCTTTGTTCCTTCCTCGGGATCGGTTGATGCAACAAAAATGATTAGGAACTGAATTGGTTTTCATCATAGATTCTTTTACCTTTGCATTTGGAATTTTCCTGGTTGATGCATCTAGGTCTGCCTGTGGGATTTTTAACCTTTATTCCACCTTCTTTTCCTATGAACCTGACCAACACCCTCTTTTGACAAGAATATAGTAAATCATTCACATGCACTAGGCGCTTTTGTTACCTTCATTCATTTTCTACGGTGTTGCTTCACTGCCAGTGAGCGTCCATAGCCCCGATGGAGTCACCCTGACATCATAGACCTTGCTCCACTGCCAACAAGCGTCCATAGCCCTGGTGAAGATATATGCATACCCTCTCCTATTGTGCGCTCATTTGATATAGTTGACTTTTATTTTGGAAAAATGCCCTGAGCGAGTGGGAGAGGAGGACGTCTATTATTTGCAAAAATATGAGGTGATTAAGGTGAAGCTTACTATCTCTATCTCTGAGGTGCAAGTAGTCCTTTCCAACTTTCCTTCTTTCCCTTAAAGTCTTACCAAACCACAAAGAAGACACTTCTGCATTTCTCCAAATTTTTTCCTCTATGCAAGTTGGGTGTATCTAATTACGATTCCTTTGTATAGGGAAAACTCTGTTAATAAGGTGGAAGAAAAATAAGATGCATTATAAAAAATGAGAACAGAAGGGGCACTGAACCTTGTGATTAATTGTTGTTCTATGAATTGGATTACCACTTTCTCGTTTACATGAGATAGGGGAATGGCCTCTGCCCATTTCATGAAATAATCTATGGCAGTAAGTATGTACTTGTGTTGTTTTGAAGAGCTTGGTGTAATATCTCCTATGATATCTAACGCAGGATATTACAGGAATTTTATCAAAAGGTATGCTTAGATCACAACACTTATGGAAAATTTGTTGAAGAATGAAGTGAAGTTCCAATTGAACAAGAAATGTCAGAAGGTTCTGGACACCTTAAAACAAAACTAGTGATCGCATCGATTTTGATATTTTTTTATTGGAAAAAAAGAGTTCCATGTTTATGTAGATGCATCGTCTATAGAATTGGGAAAGTACTATCCCAACCAGGGGAGGGAGATATTGATCACCCAATTTCTTTTGCAAGTAGGAAGTTGTCCATAACAGAGAAGAATTACACCACTACAAAATGGAAAGGATTAGCAATGGTATATGTGTTATAGAAGTTCATACATTATCTATTGGGTTCTCACTTTAATATGTACACAAACCATTCTGCATTAAAATACCTTGTGAACAAGCCAGTGTTGGGGAGTGAGAATATGCAGATGGATACTGTTGTTTCATGAAAACTACTTTGAGGTTGTGGTAAAACCAGGGAAGATGAATGGATGGCCAAATCATTTATCGCGCATATTATCAGGGGAAGACATAGTGAATTTATATGACAAATTACCATATGCACAACTATTTGCAGTTAAAATGGTGGATGACTACTTTGCAGACATCATGAAGCTCCTAAGTACATGAATGGCCCCATCAAACATGATAGTTGCATAGAAGAAATAATTAGTAGTTAAGGAAAGGGATTACCAGTTGATTTTAGGAAACTTATATAAGTTGGGGGCATATGGAATATTGATACGATCTTTGTTGGAACATGAAAGACCTATGATACTTAAAGAAGTGCACGAAGGAATTGCAGGAGGACATTACGCATGTAAGGCAATGACACAAAAAAATTTGTGTGCAGGGATTTGGTGGCCCACGCTGGATAAATATGCTAAAGAGCATTTTCAGGCATGCAATTTTTTGTCAAAGGATGGGAAATCCATCTAGGAGAGATGAAATTCCTTTAAACCCATAGGTTACATTGCAAGCATTTGATAAATGGGCCATAGATTTTGTGGGTCCAATCAACCCACAAACAAGAAGATCAAGGGAGAGGTACATAATCACTACAAGATAGTATTTGAAAATATGGGAAGAAGTAGCACCCATCATAGACTGTACCGCAGAGGCTTCTATGTGATTCCTGTTTGAGAATGTAGTCACACAATTTGGACGTCTATGCATATTACTCAGTGATCAAGGAACACAATTCTTGAATAAAACAATTGCAACATTGACCGAGGAGTTTCAAATTTATCATCAGAAGAGTACCTCGTATCATCCTTAGGCCAATGGGACAGTGGAAGCATTCAATAAAATCCTGGAGAATGCCTTTACAAAGATCTACAATGTAGGGAGAGATGATTGGGACCTAAAATTTCCTACAGTCTTAAGGGCATATAAGATGACAAGAAAAAGGTTGATAGGGAAAACACCTTTTAGGTTGGTCTATGGGAAAGAAGCAGTGATGTCAATGGAGTTTATTATACCTAGCCTGTGCATTGCACCAGTTACTAACCTTTTGGACTCAAGTGTAGTAGAGGAGAGAATGTCATAGTTGGTACAACTTGAGGAAGGTCGATTTGTCGTGGGATTCCATCAACAAGTTCAAAAGGAAAGAGAGAAGGCATGGCATGACATACACCTTAAACATAAAAAGTTTCAAGTTGGGGACCTAGTATTAGACTATGAAAACAAGTTTATGAAACATCCTAGAAAGTTCATAATGCACTGGTTAGGGCCATATGTGATTCAACATGTAATGGAGGCAGGTGTCGTGTAGTTGGAAACCTTGAAAGGAGAAATCATTGGAGGAATGGTGACTGGGAGTTGGTTGAAAATCTATAAATATGGATGATTATCTGCACAATAATATGAGCTATGCCAAACCACATGTATCATATTAAATGTACTATAGTAGGGAGGTAGAAAAAGGAAGAAAAACAAATAAAAATTAGAAAAGGGAAGAACACCAAAAAAAAGGTAGAAAAATGGAAGAAAACCAAATAAAAAGTAGAAAAAGAGAAGAAAACAAAGTAAATACAAAGGGAAATAGGAAGAGGTATCACACATATGAAGGGGAAAAGTACAATCATCTAAGTGTGCACAAAATTCTAGCGTGGGAAAATACCATTTAGGACATTAAAGAATGAAAACGATAGTTAAAAATCCATAAATCACAAATACATACTGGAGACATGTAGTCACAAATAGAAAGCATTTTTGAGGATCAGGACAGACTGGTGATTCCAGGGAAAAATCTGGTGGCAGATTGGGATTAAAGTGAAAATAAGGAAAGTATTAATGGCATATTCTAACCAGATTCAACACTTCGGGTGGGTGCAAAAGTAGTCACATAACTGTCAAAGGGTGATAAAATCACCAAAGGGCCTGACGAAGAAGTTTATTTACAAGTTAACAGAGTTGTGAGCATAGAGAGTGAACCAACGATGACTCAAAGTCGAGCTACAACCGTACCAGAAAAAAAACAGAGCAAGAAAATAAACCTGTCGCAAGAGACAATGTCCCCACCGAAACTTGGAGTGTTTTCAACAACAACATGAAAGAAATAAAAAATACCACCAGTGGTTGAGGAAACACCTAGATATTCGGCTTCACAAGCAAGATTTCATAAGGAATATATCCCACCGAGGAAAGACAATGCACCTCAAGTTCAAGTCCCTACAGATGGAAAATACCCACTGGTCACACCACCAATCCCACCTGGTGTAAGCGTTGAAGGAGGCATGCTAGGAAATATTATTGCATTGAATTTCATCGATCATGATATCATAGATGAGCATAATTTCCCAAGATGGTGAGGGAAAAGTATGTGTGCTCTAAGAGCATACCAGACACAGGAGCAATACTACTGGAAACTCAGATGCGGGCAACAAGACTTGAGAAGTCAGGGATACTAAACCTACTAAAGGTTCCACACTTTGGACATAGCCTCGAAATCAATTCCTGTGTTAAGTTACTATTCATATGAGTCCATGGAGGAACATTATGGCTTGATCCACTAGTATTGATTGATACCACATTGATTGCATGGATCACAAGGGTACTAAAAGCAGGATAATATCCTACCACCTTGTTCAACAAAGCAGGGGAGAAATCCCAATCAAAATCCATCAAGGAGAAGTTTCAAACATTCAAGGGAAAAGGGGCTTGGATGTCGCGAACATCAATGATGAATGGGTCTAGTTTGCAACGTAGGTGTTGGCCTAGAAATTGTTGCGAAAGTTTCGTAACGACGAAGTACCAGTCGTAGTAATTGCAGCTGCAAAAATTTGCTCAGAAGGGGTGCAAATGAATTGGGCCACTTTCTTGGTGAATCAATTTTTGATAGACTGTATAGAGGCCTAGGAGAAAGGCACGGAGTTTCATTATTCCTGGCTTCTTATTTTGATTGCACTGGTAGGATGGTAGGAACCGGGTTATTACCAGCGCATGAGAACAACTGGTAGAGGTAATGTGATCGTGTGGTATGCCAATTTATGCAGTACGCCCAACAAAAGGAGACAAGTCTACAATATTTTTACATTTTATGTATACTTTGACTCAATAAAGTATATAATCGAACATACACTGCACATCACATCTGAGATGGTAGAAACCTACCAGTATATTGCACGATTCAAAGCAGGGATGCACTATATGTATATTCGAGCAAAAAGGGACCCTACGCACTAGTCGATGCCTACCAACTATAAGTTAGCATCAGAGGATGTATGCCTGATTGCAAATGATTGGAAATATGGGTGGAAAACCCCAACAGAAAAAACAAGCCACCCAAAAGAGGAAGAAGAATAGGATAGAGACGGAGAAGAACAGGACACAGGGTAGGGGAATGACCAAAACAATGGCCTGGGAAATACACATGGCATATCAATAGAACAAACACAACAGACAATGCCTAGAACATAAAAGAAAAGAAAGGAAAAGGGGAAGGAACCAACAAGAGGTGCACAAAAGAAGACAAAATCGCACAAGGTACCCCCAGTCTATAATCTGACCAATCATGACATGGACCGAATCAACCGCCAAGTAAGGGATGCTACAGAGGAGGCCATCGAGGAAGCAACCAAGAGACAAGAATAAATTCACCAGCAAGTCCAAGCACAGTTAACACAAGTGCATCATCTCTTGGAAGAAGTCATAATAACACCAGACCACAGATCAAGTGGGAAACCAAGCACAATTTTGGTAGAGGAAGCATATACTGCCAATATACCTCTGATTGAGCTAGCAGTGGGGCACAAAAAATTAAAAATTGAGATAGACGCAATCGAGTTTCCAATGCTTGAACTACAAGAATAGATGAAGACATTGAGCCACTTAAACATATTGGTGTCATGAATTCCTATACACATATTACAAAGCTTGCAAATATGCATTTTTCATTAGATTAGGCTCCGTGCAAATGAAGCAAACCAAGAAATGACCAAAGTGATGGATGAAAGGACTCAATTCCAACAACAGTATGCCACTACGCTACAAAAGAAGAGTGAATTTGAAGGGAAAGTGGAGGGATCAATGAAGGAAAAATATTAGGCCGAGGAAAGGGCTAGGAAATCTCTAAAAGAAAAGGGAAAAGCTGAGATAATGGCACAGAAGACACAAGTGGTCGTCCATAAGTTGAACAAAGAAATTCCAAAAGTATCGATAGTAGTAGAGGCTACTATGGAGGAGAAGGTCTTGAAAATCGACAAAGTCATCAAAGGCTTTTGCATGAGGATTGAGGACCTACAATTGCACAGTACGCTAGGAATGCCACCGTAGGAAAGAGCAGGTAGAGAGAGAACAACACTGATAGTTGTATCCCACATCAAGAAAGTGGAGGAAGAATGCGTAAAAATATGCAAGGAAAGCGCGAAAATATAGACAACTCTGATAGAGTATCCATAAATGAAGGTCATGGAAACAAAATTAAGGGATGCACAAGAAAAGGCACAGAAATATTCATAAAGCATAAACACCTTTCCACTGACTTAATGGATAACAACCATTTTGGCACAGAGACAGTCATACATGGAAGTAGAAATGATGTGGGATAAACATAATATCCTTGAACAATGCTTAGGACCACTGCAAGAAGAAGCATTGAAGGTGATAGGAGAGATGGAAACTACGCAGGGCAAGGTGAAACAAGCAACACATGAAACAAAATAAAATCTTACGTCCCTAATTGTGCAGGGTGTAGAAAAAATTGTGGAAATCAAGGCAACAATAATCAAGGAAGTTGTGATAGCTAATGAATCCTCCCAAAATTTCAATCAAGCAAGGAGGAGCGTGCAACAGGCCTGAGTGGCTTAGGATGAGCCACATGTGAGTGTTGGGGGCCTGCTGGACAAACATTGTGGAAATAATATTCATGAAAATCTTAAGTATGGAAGATGTGCGCAAAAGGGAGACAAGGAAGGCTCAGGATTGCATGGTTGAGGCACATTAAGGAGTATAGTGCACAGGAAGAATAATAAAGAAGAGGAATAAAGTAAAGGAATACAAAAAAGAAAGAAAGATGGGAATAAAGCAAGAGAAGAAAGTGGGTGAAAAGGAAGGATAACAATTCGACATACTAGAGGCAAAAAGGAGCACAAAAGGAGGAAGAATGATAGTTAGAGTGCTAAAGAAACATGTCAATGTCAAAGAAGGAAAATCATCTTGAACAACAAGATAACTTGAGTTTTCATGAATTGTAATAGGGTTTTTGAATGAGAAAAGTAGGGTTTTAATCCCTAGAATTCATGTATAAATATGTAATGGGTTCGGAATATAGGGTGTCCATTTTTCGTGTGTTCTCTCTTGTTCTTTTTTAGAAGAGATTAATAAGAGAGTTTGGAGAGTTACGTTTGATTCTATATCCAAATATTAGGGATATGTTGTAGAGAGAGAGAGGTTTTCACTATAGAGCATCTAGGTTAGGTGAAGGAAAATATAACATGATGCATATTTGTAAGCGCAATGCGTGAGCCCGAGACAATTACTGAAAGCATAATAAAGAAGCCAACCATTGTGGACGTAGCCCATAGTTGGGTGAACCACGTTAACTACTATGTTTATTGTCTTTTATGTGATTGATCATGGGTATTTTCTTGATGCATGTTATACTAGATTTATCTTATGTGTGATCATTGTGCAATAGTTATGAATGTTACAATATTTGGTTTATGTTTCAATATGAGGTATAATGGTAATATGTAACTAAATTTACTAGGTAACCAACGAAGAACAAATACCGAATAATGTGCACAAAACAAATAAGTAAGAATGAATAGAATGACCACCTCCCATTCCCTCACTACTACAGAAACTTGGCTCCTACAACCCCAATAGATGCCTTGGGTGAGACTTCACTTGCATGCAGGTGATGTTGAAAGAATCAATATCTCAAGGGTTTTGTTGGTTAAGATAACTTGAACCTTGGGTCTTACACTAGTGCACCAACAATGATTGCAAGTGTTCTCCGATCATGTGCTCAATTACAATCTCTATAATAGGGAAAGGAAATTCATGATCACATGAGAAACAATATTTATTTAAGCAAACTTCACTGTAAAGCCTAAAAACAATAACGAAAATTAGTAGCAAAGATGCTTATACGTGCCTCTTAAAAATATTTTAAGATTATACTTGTATGTAATTAAAAAAAAACACTATTTCTTCTACATAGCCTAAAAACAAAAGAAAAATGACAGTGACCAATGTACTTATAATAGATCATAGTAAATAACTATTATTTTTATTATAATTAAAATCAATAATTAAACTATATCACATATTAAAAAATGTTATATGATATAGGTGGTCTTAATGCATCATGAAGATTTTCACCGTGTTGTACATGTGTTAAAGTCAATTTATCTACACACTTCACCGTCATAGGGGCTTGCTAAATTTTTTACTTATAGTTAGAAAAAATAAACCTTTTACTTTGTGTTCTTTATAGTTATTAATTTACAACTAGAGAAATATGATAATAGTGAATGCAAAAAGAAAACATAATTCACTGGTCATTCAAGATTATTATTATTTCCCACTTCTACAATTATACATTCTTACTATAAATAATATAGCCATCACAATTAAATAGTAGGGAGTGAAAAAAATTAGCTCATAACGAATTGTTTTTAATAAATGTTCATGATTGATTGAGATTAAATATATTAAAATTGTACGTGTAAATTTTTAAAACAAATTTTACAAAATGAAAAATATTTTATTCTATTATATTTTATAATTCGATTCGTCCTAAATTAATAACATGAATAAAGTAAAATAAGTTCACAGTTAGTGCATTTACTCAATTATGTAACATGATTTACCTCAGATTAGAAAAAATAATCTTTGACAATTTTTATTACGCTACATAACTAGATTATGAATTTTGGATGACACACTTTAATGACATTTCATGTTTTCTTATTCTCTCCAGTGTGATTTCACAAATGTCTTCTTTACTAGTTGTAACTCTGGTATCACATTTTGAAACAATGTACAATATAAACTCAAGTTTAACATACACTCCATCAATAACACATTAAAAATCAATCTGAACAAGGATAAAAAAAAAAACATTGCCATATAATATACGACTTAAAAATGTACAGAGCATTTTTGTAGGCATAGATACCAAAATGAATCTATATAATGAATAGGGTGCTTAGAAAATTTTGATATTTTACCAACAAAATTGAAAAATAGAGATAAATTGAATACAACCAAGATCTAACCATGCACTTCATTTCCCCTGACATTGCCTCACACCACCTCAAAAAGGTACTGGAGTAAGAGTGGAACATGGATTTCCCTTACCACAACAATTTTTTAGCATGGCCATGACTTGGATAATGTTAATCCCTAAATAGTGGCTCATTACCCCTTAATTGGGGAATATTACATTAATAATTTTATTTTATTTATGTCGGCTTTAGTCCATTAGTTGTAATTGTACCTCCTAGTCTCCTATATATACCAAGGAGACATTTTCATTTTGAATCATCTTGTATTTGGACATTTATGTGGGGTATAAGGAGGTTGCCCCCTAGAAGAGGATTATTACTTGAAATTATTTCTTTTTCAAGGTGTTGATTACTTATTCTGAGGTTTTTATATGCTATATTGATATTTGGTTCTTAACATATGGTATCAGAGCTCAAGGTCTTGGGGTTTCGTTACTACATCTGAGACACCTTGGAATTTTCGCTATAACATTTTTTATACAACGATTCAAAAGGAACAACTTGGAGGATATTTAGTGGATGAATCAAGGTACATTGGGTTAAAATTTCATCTCCTAAGGCCTTATACTTTCGTAGATACAACATGTGTAAGATAGGGTTCTTGAATCATCCTGAATTGAGTCATTGCAGAATTTTCGCTATAAATTTGTTTACGTAACATTTCAGACCCTGAAATCTAGAGGATATTCATATAAATTATTAAGGTATATGTGGTAATAATTTTATCTTCTGGATCATATTACATTTGTAGATACACCCTGTGGAAGATAGGGTATCTGACTAGTCTCAAGAAGGTGTTTCGGGTAAAAAAATCATAAATTATTCTTGGAGTATCCAAATTGAGTGATACCAGTTGCATTGGATAGTGGACATCCCATAGTAGTTATGGTACGAGTTTCAAAATTTTAATCAATTATTTTGTGCGGGGCACGCTATACAGGTTATATCTCCTGGAAAGGCCAAAAATCAGCAAGTTGTGGGGAAGTTACCATAAATGCCACTTGACACATCCAATTTTGATCAAACCTGTGGCATTGCAGAGAAGAAATATCAGAGAACTACAAAAAATAAAATTTCATACTCAAAAGGGCTGAAATTTTGGAGATACAATAAAAGGAATATTGTGTATCAGAACCACCTCAAAATCAAGGTTTAAAGTGATACTTGGCCAACATGCCACCAAAATGGAACTTCTACACCAAATAAGCCTCCAGAAAATCCTACTTGGACTCTTGATGAAGGTGAAGATATGCGTAGGGACATAAATGATTTACAAAAGAAGACAATAACAAAAGATGAACTACAAGAGATGATGGATTCAACGGAAGCTAAGTTGGAGGAAATAAATGTTGATACTTAGAACACATCGCCAAAAGACTTCATCCTCCCTTGAAATCCAACCTTCTTTACTTCTGATTTCCTCTGAAATTCGAATTGTATTTAAAATGAATGTATAATGATATGTATTTATACCATTTATGTCACTTCCTTTTAACATTAGGGCTGACCTGACACTTTCTTATTTTGTAATTTTTTTCTTTAATTATCTCCAGGGCCTACATGTACTTCCTTCTTCAATTCACTTTGTCATCTTCAAAAATTCATTTCTCCTCAACCATGAGTATCCATGTGATGTGTCGCATACCACCAAAAACAACATGAAGTGTATACTATCCATCCATGGGTGTTGTATCTGCATGTGCATTGTCCTTCATGTCCAAATAACTTCATCAATCTTGTGGTCCAAAACCAATGACTAGGGTTTACATCAATGACAACAACCAATCTTCCAACAATAAATACTAAGATGGATGGTTTAAAAGGGGATATCATGGAAGGATTAAAAATTTTCCTAATAGAGAGGACACTTGAAAGTGAAAATGTATCCCATGAAATTCATGAGGAGGACACAAGGAAGATGAATCAAGAATGGAGAAACTCTAACTTTGGGTTGAAGACGAACCACTTTCCTAAGATCGATATGAGGAAGTTTTATGGCAAGGACCCAATCACATGGATACTTTAGATGGAGCATTTCTTTGATATACATAATGTGCCACATACACAAAAGGTATAGGTTGCTTCTTTATATTTATAACCCAATCAATTTGTGTGGTATCGATGGTTTTGTTCTCGCAAATCACTCGTCACGTGGACAATTTTCACAGAATAAATGATAGCACACTATGAGGATACAAGGAGCAATACCTTCTTTAGCCAATTGATAAATCTCAAGCAAAAGGGTTCAGTTACAGAGCACATTGAGAACTTCCAAAGATTGAATATAAAAGTAACATATATTCCATATGACTACTTGATTGATGTATTCATATGAACTTTAAGGGATAACATTCAACATGAGGTTCGTCTTTGGGAACCCAAATCATTGGATAATGCATTTAGGGTGGCAAGAAATGTTGAAAGTAAAAATATGGCTATGGCTACTAGAAGGACCACTCCTAACATCTATCGAGAGAATAATGTTCCTTCTTCTAAAACACCTCAACCTACCAGGTTGACACTTCAACAATTGGAGGAAAGAAAAGAAAAAGATTTATGCTTTAATTGTGACATCAAGTATAGTAAGGGACATAAGTGTGGTGAGAAGAAATTATTCTACGTAGATTGTGAAGAGGAAGAAGAAGAAGAAGAAGAAGAAAAACCATCTCAAGATGAAAATGTAGACGTGATTTCTTCTGAAGAGTTGACTCCCATGATATCCTATAATGCATTGGTTGGAATTATCACTCCTCAAACCCTCAATATCGAAAGATATATCAAAAAGAAAAAGGTAATAGTCCTAATTGATTATGGTAGTACTCATAATTTCATTCATTATAAATTAGCCAAAGCTCTCAATTGCTTTGTATATCCAACACCAGAGTTTCAAGTAATGATTGCATATGGAGGAACTATCAATTTCTTAGGAAAATGAAATAAGATCAATCTTACTACGGGGGAATATGTAATGAATAGTCCAATGATTTCTATACCCATGGGTGGTGCT
>WSFP011394625.1:0-27516 GCA_009831015.1 Picea engelmannii
CAACATCATCATCAACATCTAGAACACTGAGCAACACATCTATAATATCATTGAAACCTTTTTCTCATCATCAATATCGTCATCATTGACAACATGGAGCTAGAATGACATCATCATAATCATCAACATGAAGTTGAATAATAAACATCAATAGAATGAATCTAGAACAACAACATATTCAACAACACAAATTTTATACAACATCATCAATGACACAAAGTTGATACAACATCATCAACAACATGAGGTTGAAACAACAACATCATCAACAACACAAGGTTGAAACAACAAAATCATCAACATGTGGAAAAAGAAAGAGGTAGGTGTATCAACAACAACATTTTTGGTACTTTGACATACCATCCTTACGGGACCTTCGAGATATTCCTAGGAATCATAAGATTCCATAGGATATAAAATCTTAAAATTATTCCACATTGTACTCTAACAAACCATCCTTACCAGACCTTCGAGATATACCCAGGAATCATAAGTTTACCTAGGATATAAAATCCTAATAGAACTTCCACTATTTGACTAGAGATGGCATATACATGTTCAGGTAATCTGATACACTGTCCTTATTGGACCTTTAGGATCTTCCCAGGCATGATCAATCTCGTGGATATAAAATCCTAATGGATCTACTCGTTGTTGGTTAGGATACAATAGTATCATCAACATCACTCCCCCTTTCAAGGGAGGTCCTTTCATAAAACACCAAGCTTGTCTTAGAAGTACTCGAACTTCACATGAGACAAAATCTTGTTCAACACATATGTAACCTGCTCATATGTTCCAACATATTGGATCTTTACAACTCCCCTCTACACCATATCACGAATGTAGTGATACAAGATATCTATGTACTTTTAATTATAATGGAACACTAGGTTCTCTTTCATATGTATATAACTTTGGTTATCACATAGAATAACGGTGGCTTCCATATCCAGATCGATCACACATTTCAACAACTTATGAAGCCATATGGCTCCACAACTGGTGGAACATGCTACAATGTATTCAACTTCTTCCGTGTTGAGAGAAATACTAGATTGCTTCCTTATTTTCCATGATTTCATTGCTGACCCAAAATTGAAACAACATCAAGAAGTTATCTTCATGTCTGGAGCACTTCTAGCCCAATCTAAATCAATATAAACACATAGTCTGAATTCATGATTTCCAGTATAACAAAGACCATAATCTAGTATACCATTAATGTATCTCATCACATTCTTTGAAGCTACAAGGTGAACAGGTCTCGGCTCCACCAAATATTGACTCAAGGTGTTCACAACATAGCATATATTTGGCCTGTTATTTGTCAAATACATCAATGATCCAATAATATGTTTGTATAGAGTAGAATCAACCAAATCTAATGAAGTATCAACCAGGAGCTTCAATTTTGTTTCTATGGGTGTGTTCATGGATTTGCATTCCAACATGTCAAATATCTTCAGTATTTCAACTCCATACTTCCCTTGTTTAAGGAAGATCTTCTCTCGACTCTGCCAAACTTCAAGACCTAATAAATAATGCATCATGCCTAAGTATTTCATATCAAATTCTACAATGATATTATTCTTGCAATATGTGATGAGTTTTTCTTCTCCTATTAAGAATAAGTCATCCAAATATAGTAGTAATACAACTGGTTATCATTCATAGCCTTGAAGTAAATGTTAGGATCAACTTTACTAGTGGTAAAGCCCAGGCTCATAAGGAAACTATCAATTCTTCCATACCAAGCTCTAGGATCTTGCATCAACCCATACAAGGCTTTGTTCAACCTACATAAATGAGTCTTTCTATATTCAAATTCAAGACCTTGTGGTTGTTCTATATACACTTATTCTTCAATAACACAATTTAAGAAAGTTGTTTTCACATCCATCTCGTGTAACTTCAACTTAATTTTGGCACCAAGAGCTATGATGGTTTTTATAGAAGTGTATCTAGCTACATAAGAAAATGTTTATTCATAGTCAATACATTCCTTTTGAGAAAATCCACGAGCCACAAATACTTCCTTATGTTTTTCAATACTTTAATCTGTTGCATATTTTCTTTTGTATATCCACTTCAAAGATACGACATCTTTTCTCTTTATCCTTGGAACTACTTCCCACACATCATTATTTATAATGGACTGGTATTATTATGTCATGGCATCCATCCATTCTTTCTTTTGAATGAATTCTTCAAAGCAGGTAGGTTACTTTTCTACGAGATCACAAATCAAGGCCATATAGTCGAAGAATGGTTTAGGATTATTTCTGGTGAACATTTCTTTAGGAGTTTTTAATCCAACTGCACTATGGTATAATTTATTTTGGACATATAAAGATTTTCTTGTTGATTCATCCCATAAGTACATTGAAAGATCTTGATCATGAATCATAGTCTTTATTTCTTCCATAATTGTCCTATTCTTTCTTTCTGCTACACCATTTTTTTGAGGATTATAGGGAGTGGTGAGCTCCCTCTTAATCTCAACATCTCTGCAAAAGCTTCCAAATTCATTTGATGTGTACTCTCATCCATTATTTGACCTCAATATCTTTATTTTCCTTTCAGAGAGGTTTTCTTCCAAGGATTTGAATTCTTTGAACTTCCCAAGTAATTCATATTTTGAATTCAAGAAATAAACCCAAGTCTTAAGAGAGTAATCATCAATAAAGGATACGTACTATACATACCCACTTAGAGAGGTTGATGGAATTGTACCGCATACATCTAAGTGGATGAGTTCTAAGATTCTTTCTACCTTATTGTCACTCTTTGGAAAATGAGTCTTTATCTTCTTTCCTTGTGCACATCCCTTGCATACACCTTCATGATCAACTTTTAATTTTGGTAAACCTGTAACTACCTTTATTACATATGGTAAGGCTTTGTAGTTGACATGAGCTAGTCTTGTATTTCAAAGTTCACAAGGAATTTCAGAAGAGTGAGTCAAGGATACATTTTTGTGACCTTTTAACTTGTACAAACCACCTTCTTCTATTCAATAATAATTGCACCTTCTATAGTTTTTCCTTTAGACCACATAATAACTTCACCATATATGAATGAAACCCTAAAACCTTTCTTATCTAGGGATGATATAAAAAGTAAGTTCTTTGTCAAACCTGGTACATAGAGTACATTCTTCATTCTCTGGAGTTCTTGAATCAAGTTTGTAGTTGGATTCTCCCATTATTTTGATAGGGAACTGATAATCATATCCAAGTGAAACTTTTTGAGGGAATTCATTTTATGTAAGGCTAGAGAGAATGCATTTTTGACCTATCATTTTTTTAGAGTCACCTCTATCTATGAGCCAAGTATCCTCTCCAAGTGTTACAGATATTGAGAGGGAAGAAAACAAAATATAATCTTCAATATCTTCTTTAGTTAAATTCTTGGGTGGCACACCATCTGCAGTTGCATGGGCATGATATATTTTGTTATTTCTCCTCTTGTATTATTCCCTTTTGGAAGGACAATTCTTAGCAATGTGTCCCATCTTATCACAATGATAACATTCATAGGAGGATAAATCTTTTCCCTTTCTTTGATCCTTGTGATATTTATAGAATCTCTTTGGAGAGTGAGATTCTTTATGAATATGGGTCTCCTTTTGAAAATGAGACTTTTTATTTCCACATTTAGCATGAGAAGCTAGGGATTGATCTTCATCCCTTAATAGGATGAATTCTCAGTTGGTCACTCTTTCTTCTTATTGAACACATTCTTCCCATAAACTCTCAAATTGGAGTTTCTCTTTTCTTGCACAAATAGTTTGGATGAAGGAATACCAAGGTCTTGTTAAACCATTAAGATTTTTCATTATGTGTTCATATTAATCTAAGTTGTCTCCAATTTCCTCTAAATATCCCTTGAATTCAGAAACCCTAGAGAAATAGTCTTGAATTGCTTCTTCTTTTGCATATTTGTAGTCTTAATTTGGGTTCTCAATTTCATCTTCTAGTTGATGTCATTTCCTTCATACATTCTATTTATGGCATCAAAAATATTTTGGAGTATTCCTAGAATACACTTGAGGGATCAAGTGGTCTTTAATAGACTCTACAATTACCCTTTTATCCTTAATCAAATCCTTCTTGTACTTCTCTTTGGCTACGTCTTCTTCGAGTTCCGGTACATTTTATTTTCTGAAATTTACAAGTTCATTCTCTTAAAGAACGAGTCCAATTATTTACTTCCATGCATGAAAATTTTACACACCTTATAACGTGTCAACAATCTTGGTGCTTGTAGACATATTGGCTTGGAGCTAAGAAAGTGACCAAGAAATGAAAGTGCTCAAAACATGAAACTGAGCTTACTAGGAGATGCGTTGGGTTGAGGCGAGTTTTTTGGAGTTGACTATTTCATAAAATTCCAAGTTTTACCCATTGAAAATTGACCTGCACAATTCTGGACTGCTACTTCTCGTACTAGTTCTGGTTTTCTAGTTTTCTTTTTTTCTAGTACCATTCAAAACTATAGTTTGACTTTCTAGAGAATATAACCACTGGAAAAGTTCACTCAAGTTGCCAAAAGTTACGCTAGGGTAGGGAGAACTTCCCAAGATAGTTTTTGGACAAAAGATCCTCTTCAGTAAAAATCCCTAATTTTCTTATACGACAAGAGTGACATTCTTAGATAACTTGTGAAAGATACTCTATTCAGTCAAGCTCTGATACCATGTTAAGTTTTCACTATTTTTATTAGGTTATTTCTAAATTACATGAGCATTCAATGAATTTTCAAAATAACATCATAAATGGGATCACTAAAAGAAAGACAATCAGAAGGTATGCAACAATTTATCCTTGGAAGCCCTCATGGGGGAGAAAACCTAGAAAAAACTTCCACAATAATAGATTTCCAATACAATGCCAAGACTGAGACCAAAACACCAAGAATAAACTAAGACTGAGCATGCACATCTCTTCTCCTTCCTCCTGCCACTACAACTTCCTTCAAGATATGCACATTGGATGAGTGAGAGTGAGAGTGTATAAGTGAGGCACCATACTCACATACAAATACTAGTTGAGGAGGCGTTAGGGTTATGTCTCTTCACTTGGTGGGGATGACTTCTTCTAGAAGTGGTTAAAACCACTTTATAAACATGAGGAAATGACTTTACAAATACCACCATAAAAATATGGTTTGACCAATCCAGAAAGGGGGATTTGATCATATACAAGACCCAACATGATCAATCCACAAAAGAGGATTTGATCGATGAGATAATAACTCAAATATAATTAGAATATTCTTCAAAGTTACAATATTCAACATAATCAAAGTGACTAGGGTTGTGTCTCCTATGTGATGACATTTGAAAGTGTTATCTCCCAAAATAACACCGTCATTCTGGTCGGGTTTTATGGTGGATAGCATGGTTATTGATAGTTTCCTCAATTCATTGTTGAGTCTTTTTAGCTGCAAAACTTAGGTTCTAGTTTTGTCTTAAGAAAATAATTTGACCCATAAAGTCTTCTTTTCAAAATTTTCATTTTACACTTTCATCAGCTAACGTGTGTCCAAAATTTGAGCGTGCGCTGTTGAAAGTGCATGCTTTCCGCAGCTAAGGAACACTTTCCATAAGTCTTTGCACTATTGAAAGTGGCAAATTTCAAAGGGTGCCAAAATCGATTTCTCGGATGGTGCGCTGTTGAAAGTGCATACTTTCCGCAGCTTTGGAGCGGTTTTTCAAAGGTCATGCGCTGTTGAAAGTGCATGCTTTCCATAACTAAGGAGTGATTTTTACAAAGAGGGGCGTTGTTGAAAGTGCATACTTTCCACAGCTATTGAGTGGTTTTCACAAAGTCACGCGCTGAGGAAAGTCAAGATTATCAATAGATAACAGAGGCTGTATGCCCAGGTTGGCAACATCAAATCAAATCTTTGGTTCAATATCAGACATTGTTCACAAAATACCGTTTAGAGTTTTGAATTGCAAATGGAAAGAATGATACTTAAACTTGTAGGGAAATTTTCAATCCCTTCCTAAGATCCAAATGAAGATCTTAAAACAACATTGGATAGCTTAGATTCTCTAGATGTCGATCGACTATTCATACATGAAAAAAGGATTTTTTATGACCGAGAAATTCGATTTTGAAAATCTGTCCGCTTTCAACAGCGCAAATCGATATTTTATGACCCGTTAGCTATTGAAAGTGGCGACTTTCCGCAGCTAAGGAGCATTTTTTATGGGCTATTTGCTGTGGAAAGCCTGTAATGGCAAGAATGTTATGATTTTCGCCTAGATCTGAAATTTTCAAATTAAAAGCAGATGAAACCTTTTGAACTAGACAGGTGGTGAATTATTCCATCAAATCCAAAGGCTATTTTGGGAAAGACAAGTCAAAAGAGGAGTTTTTGATTAAGTTTTGGTTAGTTTGATGAAGAAAAATATCAGGACACTTTGCCACATCAACAAATTTGAATTGGTCTCTAATGGAGAGTTATCATTTAGCCTTGGGAGGCTGTTCTACCCTACACCAACAATCAACAAAGAGAAATCTGGGATTGTCCTCATTTTGGGGAAGCATCCCACTTCTTTTGCAGCTGAATTTTGAGTTACTATTTTTAGTATATCTGATCCACATTTTTAGGATCTGAGAAAATCTTGTAAAATCTATAAAGCTACATTCTAAAGACTAAGATAGGGGTTCAGTCCTGGATACACATTGGGCTATTGTACTAAGACTCTCATTTTCTAATAAAGATCACAGGTTCCTTTCCATTTTGGTGTTAGTTTTCCACATTTCTTCTACACTGTTATCTTGTTGTCAAGTCTTGAATGGCTGTTATCCCATTATTTGTCTCATGACATGATAATCAGTTTCTTAGTTGTTTATTAGACCCTACTTTGTACTGGTTTATGAACAATCTTTTATTCACCCACTCAAAGTTATTTGTTGATTAATCAATCTTGGAGAGCACTGTTTTATTTGATTACATTGTGAGTTGTCTTCTCATTAGTTACTTTCTGTTATCCCATTGATCCAACCTTTCATTATTTATAATTTTTTAAGTTACCAAGCACCTTTGGTCTTCAACCACAAAGGGTTTCTTGGAGTGATAACACAAAGTGTTGTGATGGTCAACTTATATTTATATTCCCACTTTAGCTTATGGTACTTTAGCATTTTCAACCGATCTATATTTTCCAAGAGAGACGTCATTGATGGCTCTACTACTATAAACCTTTGTTCTCTTTGGACCTATCCTACTGAGGTCACAATGGCCAAACTTTCCCCTTGTTGTTAAATTATGTGGCAAGTTTTGTTCAGACTTCCACTCACTCTCTAAATAAACTTGATTGCATACATCCTATGTATTCATACAAGATTCCTATTTTTTATCATGGGCATACTTGTCATTTTGGATTCACCCAAGAACACCAAGAAACTTACATGTGGGAGTGGAAATCCCTTGGAAAATATAAGAAATTTTTTCTCTAATACCAAATCTTGATCATCCAATGAAGAAACAATCAATTCCCAATATCCAAACCAACTTCCAACTCTCAAAGGTGCAGATAAAACCAACCCAACTATATGTTCTATTGTTGCGTTAACCACATTTTACACTATTTTCATGCTCCTGGTCTTACTATGGAGTGACTTTGTGGTCTTCTTACTCACAAAGTTGTGGGTCACGCCAGTGTCCACTACAGAAACCACCTTCACCCGACTCACCATCACATGCACAAAATAAAGTTATTCTCCTTCACATTGCAAATGTTATCTATGTCCTTTATCTTTGGTCTCCTCTATATGTGTTTCAAAGCATCCATCACTTCCAAAATCTCCTTTGAAGTTGCGAGAATTTAAAATACTTCCACCTTGGTGGAAAGCTTCTCCTCTACCTACTACACTTGGTATTCTTCTAACTATTCCAACTTTTTCTTCATCAGAAAATATACTACAAAGTGGTTTTTATCACAATTCTTCCTCTCCTATCAAGTAGCTTCTTGCATGTTGCAATCTATCCTTTTCCCTAGGAATCCTCCTTGTTGAGAAACACTAAACTTGGAATCTCCCTAGACATCATTCCATCCAAAAATGTCCTCATATCATCATTGTGGAATTTCAGTTGTTCCTTGATCTCATGAACCTTCTTCAATCCTTCTTGTAATTCTGCCAAGTTTTGATTCAAAACATCTATTATATTCTACCATATCTCGTCATCATAAGATTTCCATTGTGAAATATAAATAATTATCTTATATCCTTCTTGAAATTTCATAAAACTTCACTTCGTAATGTCCATATTAACTGGCCATTCATGCACTACTTCCATATCTTGGGTTGAGTTGAGCCTTGGCTCCCATCAGAAAAATATTTCTTCATGCATCCAAATTTCCCCAAATGGGCCCTTAGTTAACCAACTACCTACTACAATAGGACACAAATGCACTCAACTGCTCATGTCTCATTTAAAAATGCACCTTAGATACCTTTTTCATCAATACCACAAGATACATAATGTAATATACCAAATATAAAAAGTATGCAGAACAAAAATAAAATTCTAGAAATTGAATAATAACAACAATATAACCATAATAATCACCACAATAACATTGAGATGATATGAGAATAACAAAAGAAATGTCGACAGGCCTCTTTGAGGGGGAAACCTCTAGTCGAGCAGAGGTCTATTACAATAATATCCAATCTAGGGTTTGCATACCCTTGACTCCTATTTATAATAAATATGTCTATCAAAAGAAGCATCTAGAGGAATATCCTTCTAGAAGTGGAAGCTTCTATTAGGTCTTCTTACATTCAACTTGTTTTATTTTATTGCAAGGCCTTATTAATATTGACCTTTATTACATCTGAATATATTGTTCTAACTATGTGAGGGTTAGGACCCTAACATGTCCTCCCCCTTAAAAACAACCTTGTCCTCAAGGCTAGAGATGTGGAAATTGCTGCAGAATGGTAGTTGGTTCCCAAGTGGTATCTGTTGGAGTTGTATATTTCCATTGGATTAACAGTTCCTTTATGGTTCTCTGATACAGGTGATGCTCACATTGGTACAAAAATTCTTGTGGATGTAGCCAAATGGATCCTTCTTAGGATAACTCGAGAAGGTTGGTTTGAATTTTGTACTTAGTTCTGATCACCTTCTTTAAGAAGGAAACATGAAAAACAAGATGTAGCTTTGACTGATGTTTCTTCATATGATTTTGTGCCATGAACAAATTCTCTTTGAGGGTATGGAGAATAGCCTCTCAAACTGTAAGTGTTTGGTCAACTACCTCGACCTTCAAGACACCCAGTAAGTATGAGAGAACGTAAGGTGGCTTCTATCCATATACCGCTTCAAAAGGAGTCATGTGTGTAGATATATGGTATGAAGTGTTGTAGCACCATTCAACTAGGGATAACCATTGAGCCCATTGATTTTGCTTTTCCAAGGCAAAACACCTCAAATATGTTTCCAAACACTTGTTGACAACTTCTTTTTGACTATTAGTCTAGCGATGATAAGTTGTACTGAGATGCAATTGGGTGCCTTGTAGGTTGAACAGTTCTTGCCAAAAAAAAATTCTGAAAGTGGGGTCACGATCAGAAACAATAGATTGTGGCATGCAATGGAGCTTGAAGACCCGATCCATGAAAATTTGAGCCACCATGGATGTTGTAAATAGCTGTTGAAGAGAGCATAAATGAGCATACTTGGAAAGGTAATAAACAACCACCATGATGACTGATTTATTTTTTGATTTGGGCAAGCCTGTAATAAAATCCATTGAGATGTCCTTCCAAATAGAAGGTGGAATTGGGAGCACTTGTAGTGTGCCCATATATTGGACTGTTTCTCCCTTTTTTTGTTGACACACATCACATTCGACCACAAAATTAGGAATGTCCTATTTCATACAATCCCAGAAAAAAGAACATTTGACCCTGTCATAGGTTTTGGTGAACCTAGAGTGCCCTGATATCAGTGTAGCATGAAGCTTGAAAAGTACTGTGCATTTAATTTTTGATTTTTTACTTAAATACAAATGACCTTTGTATTGAAGCTCATCATGGAGACAAGAGTACCCTAGGGGAGCTAGAGCATTGGACTACAATTGTTGGATCAATTGTGAACTTTTGGGATCTTGTAGCCATTCCTGGTGAACAACTTGGAGCCAATATGGTACAATGAAGGAAAGAGAAAAAAGAGATCCTTCATCTTCATATTTTCAGGAAAGTGAATCCACAACCACATGTTCTTTGCCTTTCTTGTAAATGATCTCATAATCATAGCCAAATAGATTAGTTACCCATTTTTGTTGCTCTAGGGAGGAAATGCATTGTTCCAAAAAATACTTGAGGCTTTGATGGTCTGTCTTAATCTGGAAGCGTTGCCCCAATAGATAAGGGCACCACAAATCAACGATGTGTAGGATAGCCAACATTTCCTTTTCATAGATAGATTTGTCTAGATTTCTTTCAGATAGTTGCTTGTTGGTAAAGGCCAAAGTTCGACCCTCTCGCATAAGGACAACACCAATTCCTTTCCCTAAAGCATCACATTCCAAGACAAAGGTGTTTGTGAAATCAGGAAGGGCCAGGATTGGAGTGGTTCACATGGCCATCTTCAAGGTTTGAAAATCTTGACCAGAAACTGGAGTCCAAGTGAAAGAGTTATTTTTTAAGAGAGAGGTGAGAGGTGCTACAATCTTTCCATAATTCTTAACAAACTTGCGATAATAGCCTGTTAAGCCTATAAATCCACACAATCTTTTGAGAGTCTTTGAGTGAGGCCAGTCTTGCATAGCTTCAATCTTTTTAGGATCCACACTGACGCCATCCTTGCCAACCAGATGACCTAAGTACTCTACTTCTTAGGCACCAAAAGCACATTTAGACTGTTTTAGGAAAAGTTGTGGCTGAGAGAGTAGATGGAGAAATTGATCCACATAAGCAAGATGTTTTGTCTAGGTATTTCTATAGATGAGGATATCATCAAAGAAAACTAAGACAAAATGATAGAGGAAGGGATGGAAGACTTGATTCATGAGGCTTTGGAAGGTGGAGGGGGCATTACACAAGCCAAAGGTCATGACCAAAAACTCATAGTGGCCCTCATGAGTTCTAAAGGAATTCTTGGGAATGTCTGCCTCTTTCATACGTATCTAATGGTAGCCTGAATAAAGATCAAGTTTAGTAAGGAATTGAGCACCACTTAGTTCATCCAGGAGGTCATAAATGACAAGAATGGGAAATTTTTATTTAATGGTAAGCTTGTTGAGGGAACATAAGTCAGAAGACATTGGCCAAGAACCTTCTTTCTTCAAAACCATGACCACAGGAGAATATTAAGGGCTCGTACTATGGAAGATAACGCCTGCATTAAGGAGTTCCTGGACCATTTTTTCAATTTCATTTTTTTGGGAAAAGGGGTGATGATATGGATGAATATTTGGGGGAAGGCTTTTAGGTACAAGGGGAATGGAATGACCATGAACACCATGTGAAGGAGGCAGTATTCGGGGAGTGGAAATGACCACTTAATGTTTAGAAAGGATGGCTTGGAGGTCTTGCAGAAACAAGGGTGTTTTTTTTTCTTAGATGGCATGTAGTTGAGAAATAACACCAGAATGGCCCTTTTTGAGCAAATTTTCCATGTGATGGGAACTAATGATATCAGGTGACCTGGCGAGGATGCATTGAAACTTATATTGGTGGCCTTCCTAGTCCAATTTCATGGGTAATTCCTTAAAATCCATGAGAATGGGACAAAAAGTCCTTAGCCAGTGTTCACCCAACACAATGTCACACCTGCCCATGTATATAGAAAACATATGATATTTCAGGTGGTAGTCACCAATTTGCAGACACACACTTTCACAAATCCCTCCACATTTCATGTAGCCACCATTGACAATCATGATTTGGAAATTATTGATGGCATGGATGTATGACGCAACCCGCACCCCCGACGGTCAGGTCGCCCACCAGGACCTTCACAAAACCTTGACCTGAAGTGTCCAAGCTCTTCCAACTCCCTCGGGAGGCTCCTACCCACAGTTATGCTCTGCGCGACCTTCCCCTCGGATATCGAAAGGTCGGGTCTCGCGTTGTCGCGAGATTCGTGACTCTGCTCCCTGTCCTTCAACCGCCGAAATTCCGACTCCGAAAGGTCAATGGTCAACCTCAGGGTGTTTCTGTCCGTGATGTCGAGTCCTCGCGCTTCAAAAACCTCGAGCTCTGAAGTGTCGATTCCCGGTGTGAGGCCACCTGTCCTCCACTAAGTCTCTCGGGCCCCACGTTCCCACGTCACGTCGGGACTTCGCGGATCGCGGGTCCGCGACTCCAAGTTCCTGCTACTGGAAACCCCGAATGCCGAAGCTCCGATGCTCTGGATTCATGCCACCTGTCCCTCCAAAAACCAACGACTTCGATCAAATCAGGGAATCGGGTGTCGCAACTTCGACGTGCATGAAATCTTTGCACTCTCCAACTCCGATTTGCCGAGATGCAACGGCAACTGATTTTCCCTACACCTGAGGGTTAACCTCCTCACTCCTTCTCCCAGATCCAACGATCCACGGGACTTCGCGAGTCTTCGCGACCATCCAAGTCGCTGATTCTCTTCCCCTATGAAGAGATCTATGTTCCACCACCTTCATCCTACGCGACCTCTACTGAACTTGTTCCTTCAACGAACGGAAAGGAGCTATCCCTCCTGAGCTTTGTTCCCCGACTCCTTCAAGGATTCTCCGAACACTTCCCTGGTGTTCGATCTTCAATCACTTCCGGCCCTTGGTCACTTCACACCCGCAACAGCTCCGACCTTCTTCCCCTCAGACTTGCTACTGAGACTCAGACTCGGCCTGCACTCTTCTGCACGGCTCGAATAACTCAGGCCCCAACTCTCAACAGAGTAGAGTGAAAGTTCGACTGCTTAACCTCCTCAACGCACTCTATGCGGAGGTATTCAACCGCACTCGATGCAGGAATCTCCTGGCTTAAGCAGAGAAACAACTGAAACTCATTCTCTCAAACACTCACTCTCTAATCCTTCCACATAACCACATACACCGCATATGAAAGGAGAATATAACCTGAAACGAAAATACAAAGGCACAATCCCAACAATACACAAGGGATGATTACATCCATGGGATGAATTTCAACTGGGCCACTCTGGGTTGATGGGAATAAGTGTTCTCCTATTGAACCTTCTCTACGCACTCGATGCGGAGGAATTCAACTGCACTCTATGCAGGAATTTCCTGGTTCAATCAGTGGAGTGAAATAGACTTATTCTCTCCTTTCCCCCAGATTTCTAATCTTCCATGAGATCACATATGCAGCATATATAATGAAAGCATAACAATAAGAAAGCATACAACATCATAAGGTTAACAGTATACAGAGAAAAATCACATCCATGAAAATTTGAATCAATTTTCTCTATTAACTCAATATCTGCACATGGGGATTTTCCACCAGTTCTCTGCCTGTTCTTCTTCCTTCTCCTTGCTGCTAATACTGCTCTCTTACTAATGCCAATAATGCGATAATACAAAGGAGGGTGTCTTTATCCCGTTTTCCCTCTCAAAAGATAAATTGTCAAATCTGACTTAATGGTCCTATCTTCCTGCACTAAATCTAATCTCTCTGCATTAAATCTAATAAGTGCCTCTGTTGTACAAGGACGAGAGTTTATCTAATCCCGGTCTACTTTCAGTATACAAGTACGCCTATATATAGAGGTTTTTATGAAAATGGCGACGCTCATAAAAAATGGACAAACTCGTGATGTTGGCGTCACCCTTCGGTCTCTTTTTCCGTTCTCCATATGCAGCCTCGCGTGACGAGGTGTGGATGATCCTGCATCAACGTAGCAATGAGTTTCTTGGGCAATGCGACAATGAATAAAATTATGGGTGCTTCCACTATCAACCAGAATGATGACCTTCTAATGCTTGATGTAACTGATTATCTTGAAGGTTTGGGGAGCGGAGAAGCCAGTGACAACATTGAGGGAAATGACCAGTTCTACTTCATGAGGGTCTTAGGGAGGGGTTATATCAGGGGTTTCAGGTGACTCAGACATAAGGGGAGTTTCAATTTCCTCTTCTGAAATATCCTCAGACATGGCCATAAATTTTTTTTGGTCCTTACACTTATAACCCAGAAAATATTTGTCATCACAATTATAACAAAGACCTTTGAGTTGGCATTCAACCATTTCATCCCTAGCCAATTTTTGGATCTTTAGTGGAGCGGAGGGAGTAGTGCGATTTATTAGTTTAGGAAGAGGGGTAAAGGAGGGTTTTCGGTTTTGAGAAGATACAACCTGTTGTGCTTCTTTAGCTCTTTTTATAGACTCCACCCAACTCTAAGGCTGAGCCATGAGGACATGGGCCTGAAGCTCATCCTTGAGGCCAATGATAAAACATTCTCTAAAAAAGGCATTAGACATGCCCTCTATCCCGAAAGTCAGGTGCTCAAAGGTAGCTATAAAGTCTTCCATTTTTCTTGATTGTTTCAAATTTGTCAAACAACCCAAATGGTTGGTGTCAATGTCAAAGCATTGATAAATCTCTTCCACAAACTGTGTCCAAGAAATATACCCTTGACGAGAAGTTTTTATCCATTACCACCAGTGCCAACGGTCTTGATCTGGATGGATAAAACCATACTGGAGTTTGGCCAAGTCATCTGTAATTTCATATAAAGATAAATAATGTTCCATTTGGGTTACCCAACCAGTGGGGTCCGAGCCATCAAATTTGGTCACATCCACCCGCGGAAGGCGTAGGTCATGTTGAAAGTGATGGTCCTGAAAGTTATGGGAATGAGAGGAATGGTCACCTCCATTATGTGGAGGTGAGGAAAAGGACGGTTTATCTTTAGGGATATGTAGTTTGGTGCAGAGTGCCGAAAATATAGATTCAAGATGGTTGGTGAGGTCTTGTTTGATTTCCTCCATTGAGGACTACATGGTTGTATTGATGGTGGCAACATTGGCACTGAGTTGTTTTACTTCTTGTTGGGTCTTGATGAAATTTTTTGAAGCGATATTGCAAGTATTGGCTACAGGTATGGGCCATGAGGATAAGGGAACTGAAAAAGGGGGGGTAGGGTAAAAAATTTTGCCGAAAAATGATATGGATTAAAGTGATAAGGGCGAAGAGATGAATCCAATGGAATAGGTCTCAAATAATGGTGTAATTGTTTCCAGAATACGTCTAAATAATATTGCATAGAGGAAATGCCCAAATGATTAAGCATAAAGAATTTTGTATTTACTTGGCAACTTGAACAGAGTTACGTGACAATAGATCTTGTCTATTTTAATTTTTTTATGTTTTGGTCCCCAAGGGTTAGGTATTCAAGGGTTCTATAGACAAGGGTTTTCCATGTTCTATATCTCTCTGATATACGTGAAAGGTCCAATAGTAGTACTCGGCTCGATATCTCAAGGCACTAACTAAGGAGGATAGACTGTACCCTTAGCCATACTACCTGACTACCCAGGTGCTAGAGAGTATCTTATCAAGTGTTGTTCTCGATGGCACTATAGTAGTTAGGTGGTCAATCGGTTTATCTAAAGAGGGCTTCAAGAAATCTAGGTCGATCCATACACAAGTGTTGTCTGATGCGCTACCACTCGAAGGGGTACCAACAAGGGTTATAGGGGTGGCCAACACATGTGCACTTAAGAACCACTTGTATTTCCTGCGTGTATGAGTCCCTCAACCGGGGGTTTATGCGCATAATGGCAAAGCTTTGTGGCTTAAAGACGTCGAAATATGTCTCTACCCTGAAAAACAATTTACCCACAAATTCTTCCAAGAGAGTCCTCTGATACCACTTGTAATATACAAGATATAAAAAGTATGCAGAAAATAAATAAAATGATAGAAATGGAAGAATAACAAAAATATAACTAGAATAATCACCACAATAACATTGAAATGATATGAAAATAACAACAAAAATAACACTTTGATTCTGAGAGCAATGTTCACGGGCCTCTTGGAGGGGGCAACCTCCAGTCGAGAAGATCCCTATTACAGTAATATCTAAGCTAGGGTTATCATACCCTTGACTCTTATTTATACTAAATATGTCTATCAAAAGAAACATCTATAGGAAGATCCTTCTAGAAGAGGAAGCTTCTATTAGGTCATCTTACATTCGACTTGTTCTATTTTATTACAAGGCCTTATTAATATTGACCTTTATTACAACTGAATATATTGTCCTACCTATGTGCGGGTTAGGACCCTAACACACAAATATGGTCGGGAAACACAATATGTGCCAAACATCTAGTTGACCAAAATTTGGTGATCTACATTTTCTCGCTCCTGGAATAATCAAAATTTTAGAGGGATATTAGCAGAATATTAGAAGAACAAAGTGAAAACAAAAATATGAAGCAAATATTCAGACCAACAAAAGGCATCTCCATATTATCCACTCTTTCTCTTCTTCTACACCATTTCTCATAGCTTTATGCTTGAATTTCTGAATTGGGCACAAGGATGAGTCCTTTATTGTTCTTCTTGTATTATTCCAAAGATTTTTCTTATATGAGGATAGAGTACTTATATTCATATATACTATTGTCCGAGACTTTGTAATGAAGAACATATTTCATGAATAAAACTCTACAAAGAATTAATTCGGGGTTGAATTTGATTGTATCTTGTAACTTTGAGTTTTGAGTATAAGGTGCTTGAAATTGACCTATCAAGTTCTTATTTTGATATTTTTTTTTTATAAGTAAGTTTTTGTATTAAATATAGAAACCTTCTCAGAACCAGGTCAAGAGTACATAGACAAATTTATTCGGTTGTAATTGCTGAACTGCTCCGCGAGGAGAAACAAGTTCAGCCAACCGTATATAGCAGTAGAAAAATTCTCTATCAAGGCTATAGAAAACTAGATTTTTTTAACTACCATGAGAACCACTAGAGCTAAAGTAAGGGACAAGTGTATTATAATCTAGAACATACTTGGGCAGGAGGCCAGGCCAGGGTTCGTCGATGATAGGTGTCCCGCTGGCAGTGCACTGCATGTCCGTGGCGCTGTGGCTCTTGTTGTCGTGCACCTGGATGCTGATGTCCTTCATCTCTGCCTCTTCTACCGAGACTGCAATATCATCCCCGCCTACATTGCTTGCCAAAGTTGCCCGCTGCGCGAGAGCAGTCTCAGCTGTTGGATTAACTTCCTTCCCATCGGATTGCATGCTTGCTTCGGTGGTGGCGTGTGAATGACTGCTCGCATGGCCATTGGAATTCTCAGAAGCATCCCGAGAATCGTCAGGAGCGACTGGAGGGGGAGAGGCTAGAATCTGGAGGAGGACAGAGAGGCGTCCCTCCATCTTTTGGACCCAAAACTGAAGATCATTCACCCCTTCACGGAGCTCGAAAACTAAGTCATGGATAATGGCTGAGTGTTCATGCGGCTAAGGGGAAGAGGGCGCCTTGTGGCGAGGTCGATCATGGCGCGGCGCTGGGGGAGAGGAGGAATGTTTGTGTGGGGGAGAACACCATTCTAGTGTCAAGGAGGTGTCGACAACAGCCAGACTATCCAGTCCGGGAGCGGAAGAATCAGAGGGCGAGGAGGATGAGCGGGGGTGCTGTGGGTGCCATGGAGAGCCCCGGTGTGGGCGCATGCGTTGACGAGGCATGGAAAGGCACAGCTTCTGCAGAGGGTCTGCAGAGCCAAGATGGAAGGAGATAATCACCCAAAATATCATGAAAGTCGCAGAGCTGGAATCGAAGCTAGAGAACCAGACGAGACTGCCGAGAGAGTTCTGCATCGTGCTATACATTAAGGTGGTCGAGGGGGGTGGGATTAATGCCCCTCTCATCCGCGTTTAATGCTAGTTAAAGCTCGGGGATAGTGGCAGCGTGGGGCACGAGTCGAGCACATGGCTCTGTGCTCCGTTGTCCTCCCCCTTCCCCCATATCTTGCCAAGTGGTGCGCAATATCACCCCATCCGGGGAAATTCTTATTTTGATCTTGATAGTAGTACTCTTTTAAAATTAATTGAGATCTTAAAATTATTCTCTCTTATTTCTTGTGAAGAAGATATGGATGTATTGGTAACTGATTAAGAAGGTTGTATATTTGATGTTGAGCTCAAATATATTTTGATATTGAAATCCTCCTTCAATATTTGTATGGTTACAATACTTTTTATTGCATATAAATATTATATCAGGTTATTGAAGAACCATATCATTTCATAATTCTATGCAATAAATATCTAGGGTTTTTTGTTTATCATTTTCCTTATTCCAAGATATCACAGATATATTATTCATCTAAATAGGAGTACCACCTCTATAAAAAAGTCCAGGGATTCATACCCTAGTGAGGTTTCCATTTCATTCTTAACATATTTAAACATCAATACAGCCTTGTAAGTATGTATATACAAATGTTGTTACAATTATTTACAAAGAGGAGATTGAATATCAATACATATATATACACGAATGTTGTGATGATCATATATGACTTCCTTGGCTCCCCAAGCATATATGCAACCACTTGAGGTCACAAAGATTCAATACCCAAATGAAGCATCATTAACCTTGACCTTCTGCCCAATATGACCTCCGACGAGCCTCTCAGTATGCCCATGCATCCCGCTAACCTCACTCATCACGTACACACAAAACATAGTGCTCACCACATATCATATTGTTCTCTCTACATTTGCATCCATTGGTGCTAACTAAATCCAACTCATCCATTATCTCATGCCATTGAGTCATATCATTTGTTGCAACCTCATGGTGTTCTCTGCAAGTCATGGGAGCACATATCCTTAGGTGCATCAATCCCAAGTGATGACCTAAGGTCCGATACTCACTCATTATATGATTCTTTGGCGTTCACTTTTCCATATCAACAACATGGATTATCTTAAAGATGGAAATTCATCTCAGAATGTAGAAACCTTGGAGAATCTTACTAGTCCTTAATATGAAAACTAGATAATGTTTTACAATTTATTTTTGTAAAAAATTTCAAATTTTTAAGGATTTTATATATTTTCTATAAAATTTTGGATACTTTTAAGGAAAAACAATTTTATTCTATAGAATTTGAGCAAATCACTTTTATAAAAAATGGAAATTGGAGAAACTTTCTTTTTTGGAAAAATCATGGAAAATTAGCCCATAGGAAATATATAGCCCATAAAATTTTCCTTTTAGTTACCAACCCCACCTCTATCAATACATTAGGTGGTTTGGGTTAAGGTATCCCATGCTCTTCTACTCGAGGGCCTTACCATAGGCATGCTAGGACATCAATTTGTTTTGATGCTTAATCCTCATTTTCTTAGCAAAACTTAGCTATTAAAACCCAACATTTGAAGACATCTAATTTTTGGACTAGTTGATTTTTTTTAACCCTTGAGAAAAAAGGTTTCTAATGATTTAATTAACGATCTTATAATTGCCATTTTATTCACTATTGTGATCAAAATTTATTTTTTCTTCTCAAGTTCTTTCATTGTAAATTTTATTTTCTATGCCAATACCCATACTTTGTCATTTCATGTATCATTCAGTAGGTATGAGCTCAATCCTCTTAATCTTCCAGGAACCTCTATTTATTTCCCATTTTGAGCTTAGTATGTCATTTAATTTTGAAAGAGGTTGTTTGGGAAGGTATGGGAAGTTTTGGAGAAATAAAATAAAACACTTTAATTATCAAAAAGGAATTTTAAGAATCTTTTGAAAGAGTGGAATTTCATTTTATTTTAATCATGTTGGAAGTAGGATTCAAGTGTATTTTCATGGTAATGGTCTAGCACATTATTTTAAGTTAATTGTGCATGTATAATAATCAATTTTAAAATTGTAGGTCACATTTGAAAGGATTGGGTACTAGTTTAGATATAACCTTTATTTTAATGAGCTCTCATTATGGTTTCCAACTACATGCTTCAGGTTTGATCCATAGGATCTTCTTAACCTATTTTTATTCCACTTCATGTGTGAGGGGGACCTTTAATCTATTTACATTGAAGAACCAAGTGAAATTCGTGAAACCATTGGAAATTTATTTGTGTTGTTCTCCACTTGTCCTTTCTATGAAATATAATTTTCTTCAATCTCTATGCCCTTTTCCTACAGGTTTGTCGCATATTATAATCTTGATATCAAGTTTTATTTATGCTCTACAACTTATTTTTGGTATTCATAACTTATTTCCACTTATGAATACAATTTTCTCCTTTAACTTAAAACTTCATCTTCTTATTCCAGTTCCTTTATCTCCTTGCTTGATTTATGATCTTTAAATTCAACTTGTGTTTCCTCCTTGAATTATGAGGATTTTAGAAAGAATTTTACTTATTTTCTCACTTATAGTTTCTACACAAGTATCTACTTTCCTTTATAGATCAATTTTTTTAACTCTTATATTGCAAGATGCCTCTAGATGACCATATTTTTTAAATTGTGTAGATTAATGCATCGATTTTGTAGTCTAATTTATATGTGTGTGTATGTGTGTGAAAAATTATTTGAATTCAACTTCAATATCCTCTAATAATAATTAGTTAGATAAAATTATACACATTACCCTTTCTTGGGAAGGGTTCAACTAGACACAACCTGACCAATGTCATTCCCTATATGTTGAAGAAGCCTTTAATTATACTCAAATAACAATATTTTGTGCATGCACCCAAACCCAAATATAGGAAGATGTCATTTTAGGATCAAAATTAGGTTGGAAATGCTAAAGAAAAAATCCTTACATGACCCAAAACATTGTCCCATCCTGATAACATCTCTCTATAAATTTATTAATAAGAGAAATTCTAGAAACACTAATGAACAAAAGGAGTGACTCTCTTTACCTCACATGGATTGTTTCTTGTTTAAATAGTTCCAAAGGAACCAAAAGAAAGCATAACATTGTTGCATCCTATAGTGAATAATGAAATGATATTGATATAAGTCCATTTCAAAAATAGTATTATCAAAGTAGAATGGAAACACAAATTGGAACCAAAGGTTAAGTTTCTTAAATTCTAAAGTAAGGACCATTTGTTCTTTCATATCACTAAAATGGTTCACTAACATGAAAATCATGGCCATTATGTCCCAATAAAGGTTTCAAAACTAAGCATTGGACAAAAACCATAAGGATCATAAACTTGATAAATAAATAAAATGATGTGGATCTCTCATAGTACAATATATAGTAAAGGAATTTACCTTCATATTAAATAAAATGATGCATATCCATCATGAGTTTTATCATCAATTATCCTCACAGGTCAATATATCCCTCTACTATTGATGACATGGTATGATTCTTCGAGTGTAGGCCCAATGAATTTCCCAACCATGTAAGCACAAATAGACAAATATTTCTAAACCCACCTTAATGATTTTATGGAGTTGAGGTATGAACAAAATCATCTTAAAAGAGACCTCCTTTAAATATTAATGATTACAATGACTATGCATACACAACCAATCACAAAGACAAAGGAAAAAAACTCAATGGCTAGACTAATCTACCATGATTCCATACTAATTTCATAACATTAGTTCTGGCTTCAATGTATGACATGTACATCAATACCAATTTTCCTAGGGGAGAGCTAAATTTGTTATAAGTGGAACTCAAAACAAACTCGCATTGTCTAACCCAATGATTATTTACACATAAGAAATGGTAATCTTATGACAAAGAATACTCCTAAACATTTAAGAAATTTCCCTAAATCTTTATTTCATTGATAACAAAACATTTATACCAACTATGCTACTCTACCATAAGTTTCTGCAAACATAGACAATGCATATATTTTAAGCACAGTATAATATAAGAGAATTTATAAATAGAAAGGTGATATGTGATACACAAATCAAAAAACTATAAAGGATTCAAACGTTCCTCAAGTAGAACATTCTAGGTGAAATGTTCTCCAAAAATTTAACATTTCACAATTTTAAAACCTTATAATATAGAAGATAAAAATATAAACTACCATAAAGAAATCAACTATGATATCAATAAATCACAACCAACTCTAAACTAAACTGGAAGTGAAAAATGTAAATGTAATGTGATTTTGTCATAAGTGATAACATGAAGATTTGGATAGCCACACCAAAAAGAAAAAAAAAAAATTGAATCAATGAATGTGTACATCTAATTTAAGATATCAATTAACGACAATCTCTAATTTAATCCCTTCGAAAACCTCCTTACAGATATGGCTTCAATAGGATTCAATCCCTTAAAAAACCTCCTTACAGGTATGGATTTGGTTTCTCTTGCATTTTCTATTGATAGTGTAACCTTGTCGCCATTGCCCCACCACGTTGAATAGATTCAATCCAAGGGTTTAACCCACTTGATTAGCAATTAATCCCTAATATTTTTCTTTTGATTAAATTTACCGACCCGCCTTAACTTAATCCACCTATTAATATAATGAAACTATATTATCTTAACCCAGGATTGAGTCGAACAAATCAGCCTCATTATTTATTATTATTTTGATAGTATTCTCTTATTCACCTCTTCATTGTTATTCACCTCTTACGTGTCCACGGATGTCTGGAAAGAAAAAACTATAAATTCAAATATGCATTTCTTTTCACCCAATATTCTTTGAATTGTACTATCAATGATATAAATACAAGGTCAAACAATAATGAAAATCCCAAAAAGTTCTAGTGATACAAGCCCTACCCTCGATATGTAACTAAAATGTAAAACAGGCAACCAATCTCTCTAGAGCCAAGTTCATGATTATTTTGTGATTAAGCACATGCAATTTAGTTTTTACGATACCTAAATTATGATATATTTAAATCGAAGCACAATTTCCCTTCACCTTTACTATATTAAGTTTCAGTGATTAAATTAAAATTTTCATCTAACCTTATTTGTAACAAGATTTTTCATTATAATTATAACAATAGTTTCTAAAACAAATGAATTATTGTATCACAATTTAAAATCATAAAAATATACATGTACAGATAAGTGCATGTCAATATATTAAATTAGTATTTTAATTTTAATTCACACATTTAATCATTAAATTAATATATAATATTTATATTAAAATTAGAATTTTTTAAGCTTCAAACAAAAATGGAAAAAATATTAAAAAAAATCCCAAAAATATTAAATACTAAAACATTATTATGAAGAATTTTTGGAAGCTTCAAACATAAATGAAAAAATACTTAGAAAAGAAAATTCCAAAAGAGTAAACGGTTTCAATGCTGAATTTTGTGGCAACTGTTTCAATGCTAAATGGAAACCGAAATATTCTTTAAAAGCTGAATTTTCGTGAGCTTTATCAATAGCCTCTGATCACAACATGGACTACTCTCATGGATTCAATATGGGTTGTGTTTCGGTTTATCTCCCTCACTCACCTTCGCCATCCATTTTAGTTTTTGGCTTTGTTAAAATTATTTATTTTTCCCAATCGAGCTCGGCTTTTCACCTTTCTATGCAGTTATTTGTTTTTGGCATACCGATTAGCTTTTTGTTTTATTAAATAGGAATAAAAGTATTAGCGTTTTCATAAAAGATTTCAGTTTTAGTATTCAAAAATGTTAAGTTGTTTATTTTTAAATTTTACAATTTTGTTTTGTTATATACTATGTATTTGATAATTACATCTTGTATGTATTTGTTTTTTTATTCAAATGATTTTTTTTTAAAATAAAGTAAAATTTGTATATTAATTTATGTTTGTACAATGCCATGTGTTAGTCGCACGTTCTGTCATAAAAGGGAAATTGAAACATGTGGCTTTCATAAAAAACTTAGAGTTTAATGCATCACTGCGTAAATAAAAAAGTATGAACAAAATGATAGAAAACTTGTCACCATGACCATCTAGCTTGCGACGAGAGGCAGAGATTCTGACCATCTTTGGAGAGGTGACAAAAACAGAAGGAGAGAAAAAAAAAAAACTTGGAGGTGCTATTCCCTGGGTGAGCTCAGGATTCCATGGATATTGTAGGCTAGGATAAACTTATGGCTGGCTGTTGGGCATCGATTCTGCATTGGAGAGTCCACCAATGCATCAAAAAGAAATATTCATTCTTTGGTTGAGGATGCGTTGAATGTGCAATTGGTTGTCTTTCTTTTGCTAAATTTCAAAAATGATTTGGAGGTGCCCGTCTGAGGGTCGGTTTGGGGAGAGCAGAGGTGTCTCTACCTTTGTTTCCTCACTAGTGCTCATCGTATGATCCTCCACCTGTATTCTTGGGGGAATTTCTTCCTCCACCATGCAACTTCCTATGCCAAACACATGATCCCATGGGTGGATATTGAGGGGCAGGCAGAGGATAGTTGTGTAACAGAGTGATCCCTTTCAGAGGTGGCAGTTCCTCTCTGACTGGGCAGTTTCCATCGATCAAACAAGGTATTTGAAGGGGTGATGAGGGAAGCTCAAGCGAGCCTTGGCTATTATTCCTAGGGATAGAGGTGCGAATTGTGATGAGAACTAACTAGGAGGGGGTGAGCCTGCAGCGTTTGGAGAGGGATCTATAATAAAATGATCCTCTTTTGAAATCCCCCATCTCTCTTAGCATGGTGGAGGGATTGTGGAGGTTGGCCTACAGTGGAGTGAAGGAGAAGGGTGGAGGGACTTGTGGGAAGAACCTGAGAGAGCCTGAGAGAGTTGACAAGAACGATAAATTGCAGAGGGAAAATAAGAGAATTCACTCGACAGAGACGAGGAGAAAGAGTAGAGGGACTGGTGGGGAAATATTGAGCTATCCCAGAAAATCTGGGGAGCAAAAGAAATTGCAGAAGGAAAATGAGATAATTCGCCCAAAAGATGCAAGGAGAAAGATCAATTACAGAGGGAAAATGAAAGAATTTGCCAAGGCATTTTCCTTCATAGTGCAACCCAAGCTGACTGGGAGGCTAGACATGAAATACAAGGTGACAACATACCTAGGCCTGGTGCCTCGCACAATACGCTTGGTTTGGCTCATGCAGGGGGCCATTAAACCTGCAAGGTTTTCCAGGTGCATCATTTTTACTCTTCGTTGACTGCAAGTCATTCTGTAATAATGGATGGAGGGCTGGAAGTAGGAGTTATTAACTCTTGTTGTTTCCCCATGCCATTTTTCCTATGGATTTGTCTTGTTTTCACCCCATCTGGGGGAGGAAAATCCTGATGGGCCAACTCCATGCATTGGAGCTACAATTGTGAGCTCTAGGTCTGCCTTGTTTCAATGAAAGTGTCCTGCTGAGTAGCTTCAACACCTTCATTGGATAATTTACCCACCACCTTGTTTGCACTTCTCCTTATGTGTGAGGTGGTGAGTGTGAGTGAAGGCTTCAAAAGATCTTTTAGACTATTAAGGGGGCATGGGAGATTCCATCTTGGGGAGATTTTTTCTGGGTCTTTTGCATTTATGACTTTGGTGGCTAGCTCAATGATTACTCTAGAATATCCTTGTATGATGAGGTGAGTGATATTGTGGTCAATTTACATTTGGATTCCTTTTATAAGACCCCCGATTTCTGCTGAATTATTGGTGTCATACCCCATATTTTCTTCCATGAGAAATTGAATTTTTCTTGTGTTGTCTCGTATCACTTCTCCATATCCTAAGTTTCCTAAATTTCCCTTAGAGGAACCATCAAAATTGAATTTTTAAAATCCAGACTAGGGTGGGAGCTAAGCAGAGGGGCTAGAAGTCGTTTCTTTGAGGGAAATCTATTTGAGGGGGGGGAGAGGTGAAGGTCATGGAAAAGACCCATGAATATAGGAAATATATTTATCTTGGATCAATGGGAAAATACTCTTGGTTCCAATTGTGGAGCTTGAGGGTTTCCTGAAGGTGCTTGAGGATAGTGTTCCAGAGGAGAGGGGGATGGGAGGCTTGAGAGTGGAACATTCACCTGTTCCTCTGTTTCCACAATTGTCAAATGATGAAGCCTAGTAAGAGTTGCAAAGTTTTGTTTAGGATAGGACTTTTATAAGATCCAAGCCCCCAATTTCTGATTGTGTTGATAATGCTATTATTCTCTCTTATGGTTCTTCTCATGTTTTGTGCATCTTGGTTCTAGATTTCCTCACTGAATGGGCAGTGATTTAGGAGGTGCTCCATGGTTTCTTCCTACTAGTGAAAAGGTGGAAAATTGAGGAGGATATGAATATGTGTCTCCTAAGATTTTCCTAGGTTAGGATTCCATTTTGAACTAGAACCCTGAGAAAAGTGGAGATTTTTGGCCAAAATTTTGATTTCTATATTATTGCCCATATGTGATCTTTTTGAATGTTGTGGAAGTTTTCTTATAGAATGTAGACTTATTTGAGTGTGAAGTTTCCATGTAGGGTGTCACCCCCTCGAAGAATGTCTAGGTATGTGCTTATATCAATTCTCCTTTGATTTGTCATTTGTCTCCAATGTTGCAAGTCACATTCTACAACAATGTGGAGATCCTATGAGATCATTTTCCAGCTGCACCAAGGAGGATTGTCGGAAGTGTTTGACCATAGCTCTTCCACTTTAAGGTAGGTTAGATCTTGGATGTGATTCTCATAATATATTATGTTTTATTAAGTTTGTAAGGGTGTTAGTTGCTTCCAGGAATCCATCTAGAATAGTGTAGTCTATCCATTGCGAATTTCCCAAAAAGCATGTTCCTATATTAGTGGGTGATTTTTCCAAGAAGAGTTCTAGATGCTGGAGCCCTGAGTTTTGTTCTACAACAACATAATATGAGACTGAGGTGTTTTGGGGGCATATTTGCGTTTCCACAATTTTTCCCAAAGCTCAGTCAGACTTTTGAGCTAGCACCACCATGTCTTTTCTCCCATGGTGTTGTTTAATTTTCATGGATCTTGGAGAGCCAAAACTCCTAGAGATTTAGGCTTGCAAACTTTGTCCCAGCGGACAAGTGCCCATTTTTTGTCGAGATTGTGACCATGCCAAAGAAAATTTCTTTGCAGATTTCTTTTTTTTCATGACTTATTGTGGGGCGGCAAGGGCGGAAAAGAGGTAGGAAGGAATAGCTTATAGAAATGATTTCAGAAGAATGATCCTGGCTGGGAGATTAAGGGATCAGAAGGTCTAGTTGCTAAGGAAATTGGAGATTGAAAGGAGATGATAATCCCATGAAATTTTTCTGGCAACCGATTCAAAAAGAGGAAGTCCTAGATACTAAAAGGGTAGGGAAGATATGGGTATGTTCATCAGTTGCAAGATGTGATGTTGGATGGCCTCTGGCATATTGAAGAAGAAGAGTTGAGATTTTTCTAGATTAAAGGTGGTTATGGAGGCTTCACTGAAATAATTGAGAATGGATATTATTTTTTTGGCTTCTTGCATAGTGGGGGTGTTCAGAAGCATCGTCTCATCTAACAATATGCTATGTGATTCTGTTGGTTGTAACCCATATAAATGGAGGCCTTGTAGTGAGCCATTATGAATGGAATCCTTGATGTAGTGGCCCAAGTCCTCAACCATTATGAGAAATAAAAAGGGGGAGA
>ML856630.1:8744-27098 GCA_009831015.1 Picea engelmannii
AGACATGGTCAAGTGGACAAGCATAAGATCCAAGCACCCGTTAGAAACAAAGGAATCAAATGCACATATTCAAAGGTTTTGAGGATCAGAGTGACACATACCATGATACCCGGACTCATTACCTCATGAAGCAAGAACCATCTCTGATGCAGGACCAAGCCGAAGGTGATGGCTGTCACTGTTGTTGTTGACAAAGTGGAGGCACTGAAAGGGAGAAAAGATGGGCCCTCCAAAACCATGCTCAAGTCGATCTGGCTCTCGGTACTCCATGTCTAGAACCAGTGGGCCTCGAGACATAATCTCTTAGTTATCCCTGAAAGTGGGGGATAACAGCTTGATGCACCAAGAATACTCTCAACACACGATATGCCTCCAAAGCTTTCATTTATTATTGATAGTAGAAGGTTGCTGCAAATACTTGCAACAAGCATCTCTCCAAAAATCTTGAGCAAGAATGAGGAAGAGAAAAGAATGGGAGAGATGGGAGAAATTTGAGCATAGTAACAGTAGGCAAAGAATAGATGCGAAATGAGGGGAGGGCCTTCATTTATACTTGGGAAGCAAGAGCTACCCCTCTTGGATGCTTTCCAAGTGTCAATCACAAAGCAACATTGAGCATCTCAAGGAGGGGGGGCGCACTCCTTAGGATTTTAGCAAGTTAGGGTTTTGGTATGTGAGTGGGATGTGAGTTGGCACCCATTGACAAGTCAAAACATGAGGGATGAGTCACTAAGAGGGCGCACTTAGGGAGAGAGGAGGCCCCACCATTTAATTTTTTAATTTACCATGGTTTCTTCCTCAAGGGGGGCACAACTTCCCTAGGGGGGATAACCTTTTGAAGTGGTGGCTAAGTGGAAGGGGTGGATTAAGGTTAGGAAAGGGTTTCGGTAGCTTAGGATTGGGTTTATACATCATCTCCCACCTTTTCTCTAACCATTTTGTTCATATTACAAAAATTTGACATTTTGACTATGTCAAATCAAGCAATTAAATTGTTGTTTTAGATTGACTTAGACTCCTCATGGACAAACACCTAGCAAAACGTGTCCAATTGAGTTGAAACTTGGTCCAAAGGTGTAGGGGGTCTCATTTCATTTATTTTGAGCACAAATACCCCTATCAAAATCCCAAGGACCTAGTTTTTACATTTTTTATCAAAAATTAATTAAAATTACCATTAACTAGGTAATTTTAAAAAATTAAAAAAATACTTTAGACTCGACGGAATTCTGCAAGACTCCGGGAGATGTCTAGAATGGTGATTTACAATATTCCTAGACACTAGCTACCATAGGGCTCGACCATTAGAACGTCTTTCACCAGTTTAAAGGATTATTGTGGGAATGAAAAACTCAAGGGAAATTAACAAGGCTGGTTAGGCCAAATTAATAACCTGAAGAAAAAAAACACTCGATGAAAGGACTTCTCTAATGATAAATTCCTAGGAAACTAACCTAAATTATGATACATGCAGACCCATTACATTATTATCCCACGCAGGGGAGCGGAAATTCCAATTACAAAAATAAGTGTTGAAGGCAAAAACTGCCCTGTAGAACCAACAAGTCTTCAACTTGGTAGCACCATCAGGTGCATATCTTAATGGTACATGGAGTTGACCCCCTAGTTGAAATAGTTGGTCAACAGGGAGGTAGCATATGAGATTGAATTGCCACCAAGAAGCAAAATCCATAATCTATTCCATCTGCCATGCGTGAAGAAGGCATTGGGTCAATAGCTGACAGTTACAAAGGAGCTCCCACCATTTGATGAGGAGGGCCAATTTATTTTAATTCCTGAAGATGTCTTAGGGGTTAGGGAGAAAAAATTGAGAAACAGGTATCAAGGAATATTTGATTAAGTGGAAGAATTTTCCAATTGAGGATGCTTCTTGGGAAGGTGAACTGGTCCTGCAACACTTAGATTCGGAATTGCTTGTGGGCAAGCAATTTCAAGCAGGGGATACTGTAATCTTCCCTTCCATATTACCAAGGTACTTGAGGACTTAGTAGCCTAGTTGTTCCCCCTAGGCTATAGTCCCATCTAAAAGGGGGACTAAGGTGGCCAAAAATATGTCATTAAGGATGCTAAAGTCAAATTAGAAAAAGTGACATTGGCAAACAAGGAAATATAAGATAATTAGCTAATATGAGATAATTGAAGAAAAGACTTTAGAAAGCCAATTAATAATTTAAGTGAGGAATTAGAAGCTAGAGAATAAAAAAGGATGAGGGTGTCTCACTTCCTCATTCTTCATCATTTTTCATATGCAACTTTGAGCTCTGGAAACCTGAGTGTTTTGAGGGTTTTGACTAGACAAACCCTAGAGATCAGCACGGAGGTGAAAGATCCCTCCTTTCGTAGTCCAATGTTGGCCAAGGTGGTGAAAGATTCCACCCTCACCATTCTATTCAGCTCAAATCCATTTCAGCTATAAACTATGAAGGAGAGAACATTGCTGAAGGGATTTTTTGTAGAAGGGCACATTATTCAGTCTTAGTGAGTTTGATTTGAGTTCTACAATTGGGATCTAGGAGAGACCTCACCTTGCATGCATTTCCCATAGCTGGGGTGGCTTTCCTTTGCATTTTGGGAGTTTTTCCTCTTCCATAATTATTTATTATCAGAGTTGGGGAGTTTACTGAAGGAGGGCACGCTTGGGGTTAGAGATCCATTGCTTGGGGGTTAGATTTGGCATCTACAGCAAAGGAAATTCATCATATGAGTCAACCATCCTCTTCCCTACATGAGAACAACAATTTCACGAAGTTTTGAAGTCAGATCCGAGCAAGTTGAATCTCCTTGGGTCGCTTCAGCCAAAAATTACAGTAGTTAGAAGGGAAAGAACTTGATCTTGTAGATCTTTTGCATGTAGCTTATGGAGGCTCTTGGGAGTAAATCTCTTTGATCTCTATTGTACTTTGGAGGTGCTATCAGCCACATCTTCCATTCTTCTATATATTTCTAGATCTGGTCTTCTATTGTAAGGAGATTCCCTTTTCTATGTCATGGAATCCTGATTTTTGTAACTATAACTTTAGTAGGGAGGAGGACCTTGACTTGGATGAAATCATAATGCCATCAAAACAAGTTCATACGGGGAAAGTGATGAATGGCTCAACCTTTGAACCTGAAATTGAGAAAATGTGTTGCTCCCGGAAATGGACAGGAAGGCACACCATACTTTTGGGGCTCGAGAAAAATCTAGCTTTCCAAGAACCAAAACTTGTTATTTCAAAGGGAACAACTAGGCTGCTAAGTCCTCAAGTACCTTGGTCATATGGAAGAGAATCTTACATGATCTCCTCTAGTTACCCCTATGTGAGAAGGGGTAACAGTATGTATTGAAGATGTACGTCAAGCACAGTGTACAATAATAGAGTACCGGCTAGCAAGATAAAATGTTTTATGTTATGGGAAACATTTATAAAATGTCTTTTGTACAATCTGTTATCCCCATTTTCTGGGATAACTAAAGAGATCATGTCTCGAGACCCTCAGGTTGCAGATACGGACTGTCGAGAGACTACATGACCAACAGTGTCCACTTGCACATATAGAAGCTCGCTCCGTCATCACATTTGATCCATTGTCAGCGCATCCACCACACCAGCTAGCTTCTGGAAGGCAGATGGGTCTTGCTCCATGTGGTACAAGTCAGGTATTGTGGCAAGTAATCACCCTAATATTTAAGGCATTTAAGCATGTTGTGTTTGAGCTACTTTTGATTATAGAGCGCCTCCTTGAATATTATGCCTTTGACCTTGTTTCACCTTAGTGAGCGTCATAGATTTCTGAGTGGGTGGCCAACCTTTGGGAAAGGTTTCTGACTGGGGGTCCCTTGAGGGATTATCGTACCATTCCCGACCATACTTACCACTTTCCGCTCATTACTTTCCCATCATATTACCCTCTTCTAGGTCCTTTAACTTTAGTGACCCAAGAAGGGCATGTACCTCATTTCATGGGAAAAAGGAGTTGAAGGCCCAGAGGGATTGTTGTTGGCTAAAAAGATAAAAGCCTATATGTAGACCTTCCAGATGCTTCGCCCAGGGATCCCCCGAGAAAGCAATGAAATGCTTCTCTGTAAGAAAAGGGGGACCTACAAAATAAATGATAATGAATGCTTAAGGGGTTAGTTGGAGGATGGGAGGTCTCATCACGAGCCGACCTATCATGATCATGGGTACTTAGCGTTATGACAATACCATCATATGGTCACCAAGCTAGGGTAGTGGCTCTCAATTACACAACTAAGACAAAGGGGATCTCATTGCGAGCCAACCTTCTCATTTCCGCAAGGTATTTATGAGTGACATTGTCATTATCTGGACACCACGCCACGACAGTGGCCTTCAAATCGTTCCTTAAAACATGAAAGAAGCAAAGAATGGCAAGAAGATGGGCTTGGAAAAAGTGCATCGCAAACGAAAGGACCACACACCCTCTACAAAGGCACCCATGAATGAGATAATATGAGCCCTTGTATGTCATGAGACTCAACGACCTATGAAGTCTAAACCCCTTCTACCTTATCATCTATTACATGACCATGAAAGGCCATCCTTGGGAGAATCCCCTACTTGAGAGCTTTGGTTTACCCAATAGGTCTCCTATGACACCCCTCTCATACTTAAACTTGGTCAATTGCATAAGGTTTTAAGCATTTGTTTAATTTGATGAGGTAGTTTTGATGCACATGTTCAGGTGTCTTGCTTATTAGACTTGGTTTACACTTATCATGATATCTTTGACTTGAGATCTTTGGAGGGCGTACCCTTTTGTTTTGCAATACCTTGCTTGGTGGCCAGTTTTGGAAGAAAAAACCTAGCTTGGGCTTCCATGGGGTTTGAAGCCCACAGGTTGGATGCCAAGGGCCCACATGCTGGATCACGAGGACTTGCCTTTGGAGGCCTAGAAGAAATCATGGATGACATGACCTAGCCCTCACATGCTAAACGTTTTACCTAGGAGAGGCAAAACATCACTTTTGGAGGCTTGACGTCACCTGGAAGGCTAGGGTTTGGTGGTGAAGGTGTTGTTTGATGACACGTGGCACGTTTTGAAGGAAAGAGGCTTCAAGACCATTAAGAGAGGACTTGGATGAGTGACAAGTGCCCTTTGGAGGCCTAGCCATGCATCTACTACCCCAACGACTTCTTCAGAGTGCCAAAACGTCCCCTAAAGGGGTGACGTCACCTTATTCTAGGGTTTATTTTGTGTAAAAGTGAATTTTAAGGTGAATTGTTTAATATTATTTTGTTGCAAGGGGTAAGATAAGGGTAGTGGACCCCTTATCTTATGTTTTACCCTTGCTAATGTGGACAAACTATGTGATAGACATTTTGTATAAATAGAGATCATAAGATCTCATTTTGAATCATAACTCTCCCATTTTAACTAGCTCAGGACTGAAATTTTCGCTACCCTTGTGGCATTTTGTTCTCTTGTGCTATGGTATGGTGTTTCTTTGGTTATGGACTTGATGATGATGATGTGCTAGCTCTTGGAGGTCTTTTCTAGCTATTTGTTGTGGTTTGTCTTGGCATGTTATGGTTTATCTTGTTGCTATTTGGATTGGTAAGACATTTTACTTGTTGCAATCATTTGTAATTCAAGCTCAAGGTTGATTTTTACTAAGGCTAAGTAGGAAGTATAAGTGCATACACCCCTACTTTAGCTCCACCATAATTTTAAGCATAGAAGTATTGTTTGCAAGGGTTTGCTAAGGAAGTATAAGGATTTACACCCCTTAGTTTAAAGTTTTAAACCCTAGCTAGGTTACTTGCCTTGGGGAATAAGAGGATTTATACCTTCAAGGAGGTAGTGGCTCTAGCTCTTTCTTATGACCCCATTAACCCATCAATCAAAGGCACTAGTCATTGCATTGCAGAAATAAAACATTACATTGGGAAACATGAAAAGTTGATGTTTTGAAGTTCTCTCACTTGGACATTGTTCCTTGAGCCCTAGGCTATCTTGCCTCATTGAGGTGTCCTCTTTCACCCACTAAAACTTGCTGCTGTAATAAAACTAACCTACATTCATTAGGGCTGCAGAAATATAACCCTATAACCCTAGATAACTCTTAAACTAACCCTAGAAATTGGCTATAAGTTTGCCCTAACAAACTACTAACCTAGGCGCACTTTTTGGGCTAGTTTGAAGTGATTTTCATTGGCTGGTTTTTCTGTTATAAGGCTTGGTTTTCTACAGCTATAAGGCTGATAAGTATCACTGCAGTAAGATTTTTGTGACAGCCTTGCTTCTGTGCTAAAGTATTGCTTTATCATTGTTGAGTTGAACTAGTCTTTACTAGCTTGTCTCTTGCTTATTCAATTGGACTTTTAGCACTTGTTTTGCAGCCCTTATTATCTTTTATATGCTGATATATAATACTGATTATTGCTGCAATTAGGGACAGCAAGTTTAACTTGCTTGTCCACCTAACATAGTACATTGTATACTTGGTTTTCATTGTGTCTCGGGCAGGTATTCTTCTCTTGGCAGGGCACACTCAAAGCATTGGCAACCATAAACCTTTCCCAAGACTCGTTACCAAGTTCTCTTTACCATATAGAATTGACCTTTAGCGGCATCCATCCATACATCTCATTTTCCACCTCAATTCCCCCTAGGGTGTAATGTCCCCACTTTGGGACATCATTATATTACAAAGTGTTATGATGACTAGAGTAGCCAGATGGAGGTTATAGCCAGTACAAGAGCTATTGAGGGGTTTTGGGGGGTCCGACTTACATCGCTCATCTTATTTCATCGTCATGATCCATTCCGCACAGCTTGGCTTTGGTTACATTGCATTACGACGATTTCCGTAATTTTGAGTTATTTTGGGCCATATGTTAATTATATTCACTAAGGAGGTCATATTGGGAATAATACTTGGAGGAACCTCTTAGTGTAATAGCTCATCGGAATCCAGAGGAATAGCACTACAGGATAGGATGATGAGAAGTGACTTTCAATGGCCAGAGAAGCCACAAGGAGAGATAAGCCACTTTTAAAGGTAAAATGGTTAATTAATTAATTAAAGTGATTTAATTAATTAATTAATTAATAACTAAATAAAGTAAAAGTCACTTGGAGAGACAAGGTGAGCAAGGAGGATAAAAGAGAGATAGGGGCCTCTATTCTCTCATTGTGTTGTTTATAGGGGTTTTGAGGGTTTTGACTTAACAAACCCTAGAGATCAGCTCGGTGGTGAAAGATCCCACCCAACCTGGTCCAAGCTTGGTCACAGAGGTGAAAGATTCCTCCCTCCCCATTCTACATCAGATCTATTCAGTCACACGTGGATTCCACGGGTTCAAAAGAGAAGGGTGCACAACATTGAGGGTTTCCAGCTAGAGAGCGCACTAGAGAAACTAGATCCATTCGATCTGGCCAAGGAGAAGGGGATTTGGAGAGTTTAACCATTGAGATATCTTGGTGGAGGCCATATCGGCTTCTAAGGCTACTTCTGGTGTGTTTGGGCCGAGATATGATTTATGATGAGCATGCCATGATTCCCCTTAGTGAAGTGCACAATTCCTGAAGAGGATCTCTTCGTGTGAGGGGCACAAGTCCATTCTTCAGCAAAGGAACCCTCCTACATTGTTTTGAGGTATCAGATCTACTCTTCTCAGGCGTTTTGAGGTGGATTGGAGTGAAGGAAGAAGAGGGCCAAAATCTCCATAGAGCTACAACCAGGAACTAGTGCGCAACTCTCCCAGCTTGAGGGTTTGGTCCAACAGTGGTAAAAGATCTCAGTTGGTCATTTATCTTCTGCAGCTATTTGGCCTTTGGAGGCTTGTATCGTCTCTTCTTGGGTTAGTGTCATTTTGCTACTAGATCTCAACTATATTGTACCAAATTTGCAGATCCATTGTATCAGGGTCTCCTACTATTATGAATAATATCAGAGCTGAGGTATTTTTGGTTATTCCTTGTGTTGTTGATCTTGCATCTTGTTGAGGTATGTTCCATTTCTATATCTCCTTTATTATTGCTGCAAACACCCATTAAACCATCATATTAAACCCTAGCACAACCTAAAGGATCAAAATCTGCAAAGTGTTTGAGGAAAAGCCACAACCAGAAAACACATAAAATCAATGAAAAATGCAATGTTCCTGGCATCTTGGCTTGGAACATTACATAGGGTCACCGGGATTCCCCCCTTGAGGTGACTATCTCACCTCTAAAGTGACAGGAACACCTGCCTAAGGTGACAGTAGGTAGGTGCTCTCTAAGTTGTTGCCAATTGGTGGTTGGGTTGGGTTTTTCCCAACCTACAACTTGTGCGATAACACAATCAATTTTTTATGGTGTATATTTATTGTTGTATTTATGTTCTTGGTTTGTTTATGAAGTGAACAATGGAATTACACACAACATAGGCACAAATACATATTTTAAGAGTTTAAAAAAATGAATTTTTCAGTGCTATTAGGGGATTTTTAACTTGCCCACTGGATACAGATCATAATTAGCATTTATTAGTATGGCATTAGTTTTTAATTAGAGTTTATTAGGCTTAAATAGGGTTTTTTAAGAGTACAATTAGGATTTTTTAGTGTCTAGTTAGAGTTTACTTAGGGTTTGTTTGGGTTATCTAGGGTTTGTTAGTGTAAAACTAGGATTTTGTTCGAAGAAAATGTTTCATTTATGTTTCACATTCATCATTGCATTTGTCCTAGTAGCTTTAAATAACTATATTCAGCCAAAAAAATTCAATAGCTACACTAATATAGTGCATAACTTTATTCTTGAGTTATTAAGAGACCAAAATCTTTGAAAATAACAAATTAATGGAGGTTGAAATTTTTGCATACTGCGGGTATCTTGCTCTCTTGTACAAAAACTAGCGAAACTTCAGCATGGCAAATTATAAACTCAATAGCGTCCGCACCTACAGTCACAGATAGAATGGTACCCCTTCATAAGAATGGTTATTTCAGAATTTAAAACAAAACAGTTTAATATAGTAATTTTCTTAACTTCTCTCTTCATATAGAACTAAATATAGAAGACACTAAATGAATATTCAGAATGTAAAAGGATGAAGAAATTGTACAAAAGAATGTAAAAGGAAGCACAAAAATTGGGCTGCAGAGACTTTTTGTTAAAAGATCGGTTAATATAACTCAAAGATGCCAAAAAGGAAAGGAGAGCTAAGACCCTTTAGCAAAGGCAATGAGGGAAAAAGCAACTAGTGAGGGCTTATGTTCACTTCAAAAAACCTACGCCTTAAGAGTAATGGTCATTCATGTGACTGTACACCACACTCATATATCTCTAAAGCACATTAGGAAGAAATATGTTCATATAGAGCTAGAGAAGGATTAAATCTTCTGAGATATGGTCTTTTTGTTATGGTATTGCATAAGAATTCATTGTCAAAATAAAGTCATCATATGAAAAGAAAGTTCTTTTACTAATCATTGATGGCCATACTGCTCAGTCAATAACAGATGTACTCTATATATTTAATAACTGCTGTACTGTGTATATACTAACACTACAGTTAATGACTACTATACTATGAGTTTAATAACAATGGTCCAATACATTAAATAGCAGTTAGCTATACATAAAAACCAGGTGTATTAGACTTGTAATTGCAAGCCATACTACATAAATAGTATGCCTTACTACAATCAATACTAGGCTGATCTACACTTAAGTAGTGGGCTGCCCAGCAAATTTTATAATAGGTGAACCTGGATTTAGTACAAGTTAACTTCAAATGCAATACATCTGATTATGTGTTAATCTGGGCAATTCTGTGTATAGACTGTTATCCCCTGACATGTAGGGATAACTAAAGGATTTTTTCACTTGAGACTTTTATCACAATCAGCAGTTCCACGGATGAGATCCATGGTTATCCATGGACATTTGCCACAGATGCTCCTCACATTTGTTCAGCTGACTTTCATGATGGCTATTTTGATGGAGATTGTACCATGCATTGCTATATACTATATTTTGCTCATACTTGCTGATATTGCTCTCTATATTTGCCATGAACGTGATGATCATTGGTGTAAGCTGATAATGGCTTGTAACACTCTAAACTTTTGTCTCCTTTGGGTTGTACTATGGTGGGTTCATAGTTTTATAATGGATAAGTGTGTTGCCTTTTGAGTCAAGTGTACTACTAGTGACCTAGGTGGGTGTTCTGCAATGTCCCTAGCCTTTCCAATGGTATGTTTAGGTGTTTCCTTAGTCTTGGACTTTTGACAAACACTTGGAATGTATGCTCTGTTACCACTAAAGTAACAGTCCTTATGGCTGTTATATTTTTTCTGCTCCTGCTGTAATATTTTAATGGTTTCCTGGCTTAGGCCTTTCGTCAAACAGTTGGTGGATATGCCCAGTTTTCACTTTAAACCTCCTTTCTAGTTTGCTGTAGCTTATTTCTGGTGTAGTGATTTGATCAAACACTTTGTTTGCACTTCCCAAACCCACTATAAAAGCCACCTGTTACTGCTGTAATAAATTTATGTTTTCTGTTTGGTTTTCTCGGTGAATATTTCAATGTATAGATGAGGATTGGAAGCCAAGTAGAATGTATATAATCAATGCAAATAGTAACAGCAGTATTGCAATCGAAAACAACTCAAACAAACAGCAAAATGATTACCAAATTGATCCATTTTTATTGATCTTCAAACCTGTTACATGTGCATAACAAACTAGTGGATCAGATCAACCCCATCAAGGAGAATATGGTCCTCATCAACATGAAATTGTCTTCACAAGAAAAAGTGGTCTGCTGCAACTGATTTCGGCCCTGACTGTTTGGGAGACTTGGCCTTTCCAAGCTATTACGATCTCCACAAGAGGAATGCTGCCTGCCAACCAGCTCGTCCTCCACTGCACTTGTTTACTCCACGATTTCCATGGAAGGGCATGATCCAATGTTCAGAGAAATCGCCCAGAACTGCAGCAGCAATCAAGAGAACTCACCCAGCCTAAACTTGCAGCTCTCTCTTCTTTATTCTGACGGCCTCCTGTTAGATATTATGGCTGTACACCAATGGTACAGACCTGTTATAGTGCCTACATATTGCAGCGAGGGTTTGGCCACCGATTTTTTCTTCCACGAGATGCTAGATAAGGGTTTCGACCTCTTTTAAAAGCCCACGAACAGCCACAATGATGCAACCTCCTTCTTGTAACCACACGATCTGTTTTAGGGAGATATGGTGCCCCTTTTCGATTCCAGCTGCTGTTAATGAGTGACTCGATCCAATAGAAGAGCAACAAATAATAGAGGTAGCTGTGAGATCTTCTCCAAATACCTTTGCAAGCACACAATAACTCTGTAGATAACCAAGACTTAGCAAAAATGTTGAATCTACCTTCTACAATGATTCCAAGTGAGAGATCTAAGTGATCTCTCCTACCAATGGCTAGGATGGATCTCTCACCACTGAAGCCTAAGTAACTAGGGTGGAATCTTTCACCACCGAAACCAATCCAACTAGGGCTTACTCCAAACCTCCAAAGGCTCCAAGAGCTCTCCAAATCAAATCAAAATATTCATCAACATAATGAGAGAATATGAGCCCCTACCTCTCATTTATACCCCCTTTCACCTTTTTCCCTCAAGTGACCTTTAATTCATCTTTAATATTTTCTCATAAAATCACTTTATTAATTTAATAAACCTTTTTACTCCAAAAAGTGATTTATTTGACTTTATAGCAATCTGGGCCACTAGAAGTCACTTTTTCATCATCTCAACCTTTAGATTTTTTAGTCTCGGTTTTAATGAGCTATTATACAAAGGTATCCCCTCAAATAATATGATCCAAATAATACATTCAATGTATTTAATTAAAGTATGCTCAATAATAACCCAAAATTATGAAAATCGTAGGAGTGCCATGGAACCAAGAGCGAACTGTGCAGAAATGATCCTAATGATGAAAAATGGTGAATGGACTAGCCTGGGCCCCATATAAGTCCTCCAGATTGCTCGAGCTCACTGTTATCCTCATTTTACTCCTCTGGTCAGGCTGACATAAACTCATAGGGTCGCCTCTGACTACAAGGCAGGGGAATCCAAAAATGGGGACATTACATGTTCCATGTAATTTTCGTATCTCCCATGGACACCTCCATGCACATTCATTGTATTCCCACTCATAATTGATGTCATGTCCCCTTCCAATTGATCATCATGGAGGATGACTCAATAGCCTATACGACTCCCATAGGCTATAGTTAGTATGAAGAAGGGAGTCAAGGAAATGTCACTTGGTTAAGATGTGTCATATCCCTAAAGTGACATTAATTAAATAATTAATTATTTAAACATTAAAAAGTAATTTTTAATGTTTAAATGAAAAATAAAAACGGGTTATGAAGGAAGGATTTGGAAGGGGTTGGAAAAGTATAAAAGAAATGTAACCCCTCACTTCTGATTATAATTGGATTGATCTCTGTATGGTGCTCTTGGAGCCATTGTTTTGTTAGGGTTTAGAAAAACCCTTCCATTGCTAGTCTAGTTTCGGTAATGAAATATCTACCCTAGCTGGACAAAGGGAAGATCTATCTAGGGTCTTCATTTGGGCAACATTTGTGGTTCTACTTCAGCTTGGTAGCATAGCACTTTGCTTGAGGAGTTTGTGGCATTCCTTAAAGATCGATTTGTCTCATTTCTGCAGGTAGAGGGCATCTAGTGGCAGTGTGAGGTCGTTGGAGCATTATTGAGGACCCAATCTACTTACCAGCAAAGTTGGGAGGCTGGTTGGAGTTTTTGGAGTAGATCGAGGGTTAGGGCAAGATGCTTATGGAGGTCGTTGGCACTGGTGAAGGAGTCGTCTCCCTCTAATATGCAAATCGAGTGAAAGGGGAGGTCGTGGAGAACCCTTGTGGGCCAATCCACCATCTAGAGTGAACTGAAAGGGGTAGGGAAGGGTCGCAGACCCACCTATTGAACAGGGAGAGCTTGGGAAGAGGACCGTGGGGGATTATTCTCAGTCTTGCGAGCTGGAAAAAATCAGAAAAGGGGCGAGGGGCCTTGGAGAGCTCACAATACAGCCCGCGAGTTCCTTTTGAGGCACCGCGTGGGTTAGGAGATATGGCCCTAGTCGAGTATTGTGGGCTCAGACTTAGGAACTGCCCCAAGAGCCACAGAGAGGAGGGCCGCAGCCGTAGCAGCAACAAGGGCATAACATTGACTTCATCCGGAAAGTTGGTAAACTCACTATACCTTCTTTCGACGGATCGTCCAAATGCACCGCTAGAGCTTGGGTACAAAAGCTTGACACCTACTACTAGCTCAACCAGATGACAGAGACAAAGGCCATAAGTTTCTCCACCTTACACTTAGAGGGTGAAGCACACGAGTGGTGGTATCATGGATTGGTGACATTGGGCCACAGTCGTATCACCTTGTAATGTTCCCAAGCCAAGAGCCTAAGAACATTGCGTTTTTGCATGATTTTTAAACTGTTTCTGATTATGGCATTTTGTCAAACACTTGCTTACTATGGTCCTTTAGGTTGCGCTTAGGGTTATACTGATGGTTTATATGTGTATTTGCAGCAACATATAAGTAGATAAAGTAATGAAACATACCACAACCATATGCAAGATCAACAATATGATAGACAATCCAAAAGTGATTCAGATCTGATCTTTATTGATAATAATAAGAACCTGATACAAGGATGATGTAGATCTGGAATGATCAACAGATGGATCCAATAAACATAATAGAAGCTGCTACAAAATGCTTCGGGAAGAAGATGAAAGCCTCCAAAGGCTGGATATACAATGAAGACCGAACACAAGAAGAGATCTAGGCTGTATGCAATACCAAACCCCCAACTGGAAAAGCCATGCTCTAGTAGAAGACTGAAACCCTCAATAATTCGGTCCAACTGAAGAAAGCCTCCAAATGAGTCCAAACTCGGTCGAATGATAGATCGGGGCGATAGGATCCCCCCTCCTGAAGTCTCAGGCCGAAATGCTATGCATAACTCCTCCAAATGTTGAATCCTGCAATGAAGTTGCGCCCTCCTGAAACCCTGAAGTGCCCAATAATTCGGCCCTGATGAAGGAGGCCTCCAAAAGCCGTGAAACTTGCTAGGAAGATATATCGAGACACTGCAAGTCACTGGGTGAAGTCTCCAGGTCAGATCTGAAGTATAACCCCTCCAATCTGAATAGATCTGAATCTCAAAAATGCCCTCCTCTCCAATTTGTCCAATGCATCCAATAAATCAAATGGCACGTGAAATTCCTCTGGAATGCACTAGATCTAATGGCCAAGACCCTGCAATGAAAACCCAGGTGCTAGAATATGTCGAAGCCCTTCCAATCTCTTGGAACGAACTTCCCTCAAAGAATGGTGCACCCCCCTTGCTGGAAATTCTAATGGTGTGCCCTCTCTCCTCCTGTACCTGTCGCTGGTGTAGAACCCTCCTGCAACTGAGTAGATCTGAAGTAGAATGGTGTGGGGGAGTATTGCATCCCCGAGACCAAGCTTGGGACAATCTAGGTGGAATCTTTCACCATTGAATCGTCCTCTAGGGTTTCTTAAGTCAAAACCCTCAAAACCCCCAAGGTATGGGCTTACTAGCTAGAAGCCAGATATCAAAAGATAATCATACATGAATGAATGAGTAGAGGCCCTTGCCTTTCCTTTATACCTTTTGGCCCCCCCTTGTCCCTCCAAAGTGACTTTCATTTTATTAATATTTAATTAATTAATTAAGTCACTTTAATTAATTAATTAACCTTTTTACCTGTGAAAAACACCTTATCTCTCCTTGTGGCTTCCGTCACCACTGAAAGTTACTTCTCGTCATCCTATCCTGTAGTGTTGTTCCTCTCGATTCCAATGAGCTATTACACTGAGAGGTTCCTCCAAGTATAGTGCCCAAAATGACCTCTTCAGTGAATTTAATTAACTTATAGCCAAAAATACTCAAAACCCTGGAAATCGTCGAAATGCCACGAAACAAAAGCCAATCTGTGCAGAATGGCTCATAATGATGAAATAGGATGAGTAATGCAAGTTGGACCCCACAATGCCTCTCAATAACCCCTGTACTCGCTATAACATCCATCTGGCTACTCTGGTCATCATAAACCTCTGCACTATGATGATGTCCCAAAGTGGGGACAATACACACCTCCTACCGAGAGTTCACAGAGAGACTCATGGACAGATTTGACAGGAGGTATCCAGAGATCCATTTCAGAGATCTAGCCCAGTTGAGACAAACTGGCACAACAGAGGCATTCATCTTAGAGTTTCAAAGTGTAGCAGTGGTAGTGACAGACATATCCGAGCCCCGATTGATCATGCTATTCACAGAAGGGCTCACAGAACCTTTGAGAGGATGGGTGAAGGCCTACCGACCTCATACCTTGCAGGGTGCCATCAGACGCACTAGAGACTTGGCGGACTCCGTGCCAAAAATTAAACCATTTACCAAACCCTTTGTACCATAGAGAGACAGGGATCAGAAGAATCCACAAAGGGAATGGAAGGGCAAGCCCAAGTTAGATGATGATATGAGACAAGAATTGATGAGGAAGAAGCTTTGCTTCTCGTGCAGAGACACGTGGGTCCCAGGGCATAGATGCATGGGAAAGGGGCAGATCCACTACATTGAAGTGGAGTCGGGCAGCGAGGAGGAGGATGAGGATACTGAGGCATCGGCAGGCATTGATTCAAAGGTTGAGACCATTCATGAGCCAGAGCAACAGCCGAAGAAACCTCAGATACCGACAAGGGCACAACCCAAGGAGGCAAAACCTTGTAGAGAGGTGAAAGGGGGAACCATAACCACCCTTTCAGGAGTACCCAGGTACAGCACTCTCAGGCTCAAGGACCTTATACAGGGGCAACGCATGACAGCGTTAGTTGATGGTCGAGCCACCCACAACTTCATAGATGCGTCCTTAGTAGCCAGAAGGCGGTTACGCATAGAGGAGTTTGAGGGATTCCATGTAGCAGTGGAAGATGGATACACGATGACTTGCTTGGACATGATCCCTGACCTAGAGGTCAAACTAGGAAACTACACCCTGACAAACACATTCTATGTAGTTGAGTTGTCAGATACTAATGTCAAGCTAGGGGTACAGTGGTTGTATTCATTGGGTGAGATTGGGTTCAACTATCAGACGTTGACCATGAGCTTCAGAGATGCCAGTGGATCGAGAGTTGTGTTGAGAGGCATGTCTACAGGGGCACCTCAAGCAGTTTCAGCAAAGAGGATGGAGCGGATCTTTCGTCACGGTGATGTGGCTTACGCAGCAGAGTGTTTGATCACCATGTGAAAGGACTCGGAGGGTAGGGAGCAGTACCATCCACAGATCAGAGAGCTTCTGGGTCAATATGAGTCAGTATTTGGGTCGATACCACCAGGGAGACCGCTCGACAGAGGTTTTGAGCACATGATTGAGTTAGAAGCAGGGGCTACACCAGTGATTACAGCACCCTACAGGCACCCCAAGAAATTCAAGGACTAGATTGAAAAAGCAATCAAAGAATTGCTTGCTATGGGGCACATCAGGCCCAGAATGAGTCCTTTTGCATCTTCAGTCGTCCTGGTACTAAAGAAGGATGGCACGTTACGGATGTGCATCGATTACAGAGCACTCAACAAGAAAACGATCAAGAATCGTTACCCCATTCCATGCATAGATGAGTTGATGGATGAGTTACATGGGGCAGTCTTCTTCACTAAGATTGATCTATGCTCAGGATACCACCAGATGAGCATCAGGGAGCAGGACATTGAGAAGACAGCATTCCGATGCCATTTCAGACACTTTGAGTTCTTGGTCATGCCGTTTGGATTTACCAACGCACCGGCCACTTTCCAGTCTTGCATGAATCATATCTTTACAGGACAGTTGAGGAAGTACATCCTCGTATTCTTCGACGACATATTGATCTACAGCAAGACATGGGATGAGCATCTAGCACATTTGGAGGAGATCTTGGGTATTATGCAGGCACAATCTTTATATGCCAAGGAATCCAAATGTGAATTTGGCATGAGAGAACCACTATACTTGCGGCATATCATCAGTGGGCAGGGAGTACAGGTTCATCAAGAAAAGATCAGGGCCATTTTGGATTGGCCAATGCCCAAGAATCTCACGGAGCTGAGAGGATTCTTTGGGTTATGCAGTTACTACAGGCGGTTTGTCAAGGGTTTTTCACAGTTGGGAAGACCACTCACAGACTTGACCAAGAAGGGTGCTTTCCATTGGACAGAGGAGTCACAGCAAACATTCGACAAAATGAAGGAGGTTATGAGCACATGCCTTGTTCTAGCCCTTCCAGACTTCACGCAGTCGTTTGTCTTAGAGTGTGACGCATCAGGGGTGAGGATTGGAGCAGTTTTGATGCAGGGGGGCCACCCCATTGTGTTTGAGAGCAGAAAGCTCAACAAGTCGGAGAGACTCTATCCTATTTATGACAAGGAGATGCTAGCGATTATGCATGTCTTCACCAAATTCAAGTAGTATCTGGTTGGCAGCAAATTTGTAGTGAACACTGATCATATCAGTCTCAAGTATTTCCATGATCAGAAAGACCTCAGTGAGAGGCAGCAGAAGTGGGTCTCAAAGATCCAAGCCTTTGACTTTGACATGTCAAGGCAAAAAGGAATATCGTGGCATATACCTTGTCCAGGAGGCCAGCAGGATGTTCGATGATCGACATTTGTACAGATTGGAAAACTCATTTGTTGGTGGAATACTCCAAAAACAAATTTACTTGTGAGGTGATGGACGGACAGGTGATTGATGATAGATATCGGGTTCTTGATGACGTCATTTTCTACAAGGACCATATCTACTTGGTTCCAGAATCCACCCTGAAGGGGAAAATTCTGAAGGTATGTCATAATTCGCTTACAGTAGGGCATCAAGGGTTCTTCAAACCATATAGGAAAATCAAGGAGAGATTCTCATGGAAGGGTCTCAAGGATGATGTGCTGACACACATATGAGAATGCACGACTTGTCAGCAAAACAAGTCCGAGCAGACACACCCCGCAGGGCTATTACAGCCTCTACCCATTCCAGAGCATTTCCATGGATTTCATTACAGGCCTTCCTAAAGTGTAGGGAAAGAACTGTATATTTGTGGTGGTCGATAGATTGAACAAATTTGCACATTTCTTCGCCATACCCACAGACTACAAGGCCATACAGGTAGTGGCGTAACAAGAGCTTCCCCACCCACTGTCACCTCGATGGGGGGCTCTTTCTATTTAGGGTGGCTAAGCCCAAGGGAGACGTCCCTGGCAATCTGGGGTTTGAAAGGAAAAGGCTCAAAGGCTTAAGGTTAGTTTCCCCTTCACA